>OVBI01003482.1:0-12231 GCA_900406495.1 Sisymbrium altissimum
ATTTTTCGTAAATAAAAGATTTTTTTTGAGTTTTTTGAAAAGTGTACTTGGGAATTAATAATAGTAGGATAGTTAGCTATGCTAACCAATATCTAGCTATTATACTAGGAAATAGTCTATAGCATAATCAGATGACATTACTGAATCTTTCACAGAAGAAATATAACAAGAAGAAAATCTAAATTTTTCAGAGAAAAAAATACTCAGCCTAACAATCTTATTACATTATATTTAGGATCGATTTAATTGAGAGGAGAAATATATTTCTCGAAAAGTTTTATTGCAAAGTTCTTGCCGCTTGTTTGACATATGGTTCTGTCAAGTAAGATGCCCAAGTAATTGTCCCAGATGCGTGCAACTGAAGTAGCAAGATAGTCGTTATCCCATGAAAACCTGCAGTTTGAAATTCACACTTAGACTGATATAGTTAACTACATCCTGAATTAAGTAATAATATAGCTGATTATACTGATATAAGGTGAAACATATTACCTTTGGATTTGATTTCCCAGTTGGCAGCATAGTTTGAGATGATGAAGGGTGTGTTTGGATCGTACGTCATCTCAGCTATTGATGGGAAATGTTAAAGACTCAGATAGAGGTAAAAGTACCTCCTTTAGATGTGAAAACTCAAACACAGTGGGGTCAGGTTGCAAAATAATGATTGCATGGCTGGATAGGTCTATGCAAAGTCCAATCTAGTGGTCATCAATGACGAGTGGGCAGTAAATATATTCTATGTCTTTGAACCATTTGCGGTCACTCCCCACATACTCTGATACCTTCTTGGGAACCTTGTAGCATTTCTTATTGATAAAGGGGTGCAACTTTGATAAACCAGTTGCAAATCCAGTCCCAATGAACTCGAATATGCTTCGTGCATTTCAACTGGTCCAAGAAAGACTCACGTACAAATAGTAGAAGATGATCCATTTCCTGGGATAGAGAGAAAAGAGAAAATGGTAAACTCCCACACTTATTATCTGCATTCGTAAAATTGGGGCATGTTTTTCGGCAAACCTTTGCTGTCATAGTCCTGGTTTGCTCCCATGACTGCCGGAAGGTCTTTCTTGGGAAGGACACATTGCCTAACTTGATATCTCTGTGAAAAACATTAAACATAAATATGTTAGAAAACTATAATGTGAAAATAAACAACTATATTCAGTAATAGATAATTATTTGATGTACACTAATGAGATATATATAACTATTTGATGCGGGAAAGTTACTAACTGATCATTTGAAACTGTTTCAGTTAACTTCAGAAAAAATGACTAATCTACTTGGGAAACGGGGTTATGGCGACGATAGGTCATTAAGATAGTCTTCGGATGCTTGGCTGGTGGACCGTTTTCATCTTGCAGATGATTTTGTTTTGTTCGTGCTCGTCGTTATTTGTTTTTCAATACCGGATCTCCTCCTAAATCCTCCGACACCTCCTCATTCCCCTATGTCCCATCCGTCACTTTGGTAAGAAAAATCCCTTCCTGTATAACACCTAACGAGAAATTTGAGAGTTCGGAATTTGGCCCCATCGCATTTCCTAAAACCCAAAATATATAGTTAATATATTATTTACCAATAAAAAACTGAACATACATGTATTTAGCTATATCGTAACAAAAAAACAGTAATAGTTAGCCATACCAGGGATTGGGCATCAAGAAGTTCTTGTGGCAGAAAGATTTCATCTTGAGGACGATAATTGGGGGGTTTCATCAATTCCAAAAAAAGAACGTCCTCCACCACTCCCATTACACTATTCATTGAAGAATCTATAATATTCTCTTTTTCAAAGAGAGCCATGGCCTCGTTGTCCTGAAACAAAAAAGTATAAGCAATGCATAGACAATAGTTTAGTATATGAGTAAAGCTTTAGATACAAGTAGTTACTTTCACCGCATCTTCACAGTTGTTAGCCGGCTCCCTTACAGCAGGCTCTTTCTCAGAAGATATATGGATATCAGCACTCTTTCTCATTTTCTACAGCATTACTAACATCAGTCGCATGTTTAGAGGCCTTAGGTGTGCTTCCATCTTCGGGCAAACTAACTTCAGGTTCTTTGGATGATTCTGAAGATATATGGTTATCATGGAACAATGGTCTCATTTAGTCCTGCGATTTTGGTTTATTCAGGTTGGTTCGGTTCGGTTACTCGGATATTCGGTTAATTCGGTAATTATCAAATACACCAAAAATTCTGTTTGTAAATCGGTTAATCCGGTTATTGATTTTTGTATAGAATCGAACCGAAATATGAGTTGTAAATCACTTTTTTTGGATAATCTGGTTATTTCGGTTTAAATCGGTTCAAATCAAATAATTCGGTTCTAAACGGTTAAATCGGTATAAAACGGTTCAATTCTCTTACAATATCAATTCCAAATTTTAAAATCAATCAAAATATCAAACAATTCAATTCTCATCAAACGTGCAACATATATGAAGCATTATAACTTCCAAACATTATCAAACCATTATCACCAATAATTCAAGATTTATAACTATTCAAATCGTTCAACATCATTACAAAGTCATCACAAGATAGAGTTATCACCAACATGAAAAGTTTGGTATTGAAAAGGAGAGAAAGAGAGAAAGATGAAGTAACCATAAATGACATCAACTCAAGAGACAAACCTTTAAAGTTTTCTTCATCAAAGCACACATCTTCAAATTGTTTGCATCAAGCCACACACTTTCAACTTCAAATAGCTTCAGATAATTCCAAAGAAGCTAAAAGAAACAGTGAAATAATCAATATTATTGAAACAAAAGAATGAAACAAATGAAATATGAAGTAAATAAACAATGAAATAAAAAAAACTTGCTTACCTAAAGACTCATGGAAAGCCTGTTCTTCAGCCATTTGAACTAAGTTTGCAAGCTTTTCAGCATGAATTGCATTCTTCATCCATTGTTGAGTACAAACCAAAGCTTCGATCATAAATGGTGTCAAGCAGCTGCGGAAAGGGTCCAAGATTCGACAACTAGTACTAAATGCTGACTCAGAAGCAACTGAAGACACTTGAATGACGAGCACATCCCTAGCTACCTCAGCTAAGACTGGAAATTTGGAATTGTTACGCTTCCACCATGCTAACACATCATAATCCAATCATAAACCATTATTACTACGTGGCACTCGCTTCTCCATCAGATATATGTCTAGTTCACTACTTCCTTCTTCATTTACACTATCATTAAGCATCTCAGAATACAAAGACTCCATTCTCTCATACCCATCATCATCTGACAAATCAAACATTGAACTTACTTGATCAGAATCCGCATGATCACTCTTGGCTCCAACACTATCACCTTGAGAAGAATTGCTTTGCTTTGAGAGATACTCTTCATATATATGTTTCAACATGGTCTTAATTGATGATCTGAGATGAATACTTTCAACACTATCCTTGCCATAAAGCTTGTCAAAGCAGAGAGAAGCAAATTGCATCTTATTCCTCGGATCAAACACACTTGCAATGATCATAAGTGGATTCATATTGACAAGTCCATTCCAATACTTCTCAAACTTAATTCTCATCGCAATTACTTCATCTCTTAGAAGCGAATCACCTTGGTTGCTTAATGAGATCAAATTCCTTTCAATGATCATAATCTCATTGTAGCAAATAGAAGATGTAACTGTTTTGGATGCTGAAAATGCTAGGGTGCAACTGAAAAATATTTTCAGAAACTTCACTAACCTCTGAATTTAATCCCACGTATTATGAGTTGGAGGTCCAACTCGTTTATCTCCATTCTCTTCTACTTCTGTGAAATACTCATTATATGGTATGTCTTCAGCCAACAACCTCTCAAATGCATCCCTAAACTTTAATGCAGCTGTGAGCATAAGGTAAGTAGAATTCCATCTAGTAGCACAATCCATTGACAAGCTTCCTCTTGATGCCTTTCTTGTTTCAACCCTCGACAAAAATGATTTCAATTGTGTGCCTGATGACCTCACATAGTTTACTGCATTCCTAATAGCCACAACACTAAAATTCACTTTTGCTAGACCATCCCTCCCTACCAAATTTAGAATGTGCGCACAGCAACACATATGTAACAATTCACCATTTTGAATCAGCATATTAGTTCCCTTCCGTCTACAAGCTTCTATGAATAGTTTTATAGCTTTATCATTTGCCTTTGCATTATCAGCCATGACTGTGAAGATTTTCTCGTTTCCCCATTCCTCAAGACATTGACTAAGATGTTGAGCGATGGCATCACCTTTATGATCGGTGATTGGCTTGAAGCTAATGATCGTTTTCTGTAAATCCCAATTTCCATCAATCCAATGAGATGTGACCACCATGTATCTGCATGATGTTGTAGGAGCAACCCAAATATCAGTCGTGAGGAAGACCCTCTTTTTATCAAAGCCAAACAAGTTCTTTAAAGAGGCTTTCTCACGCAGAAACATGGCAAATATATCTTCTGTTGCTGTCCTTTGACAATGAACTGTGTACATGGGGATTACATTGCTGCAGAATCTTCTAAACCCCTCCGACTCAACAAACGCAAACGGCAGCTCATTAAGCACGATCATCTCATTCACTGACCTTTTAAACAAAGCTTTATCATACTTCACTGCTGTCACTACACCACTACTATCACCTGCCAGCACTTGTTGAGTACCACTCTCTTGATATGACTTGAACAACTTACATTTTCCATGGTGATTAATCATCACACTTGTTCCATTATTTTGGCTGTCACAACCAATCTCTTGACCACAATAACGACAGCTGCAAACTGCAAGATCATCTTCTTTCTGAAGGAAATGCTGCCATATATCTGCTCTATGAGCAGGCCTCTTCCTTTTCGCTGGAATATCAGAACTTGATCTCTGAGTTGTACTTGTCTTTCAACTTTCAATCGGTGCTTCAGTTTCCTCAACAAAGATTTCATCATTGTTGTCTTGAGAAGAATGTGGAAACATCTAATATAAGAAAAAAAAAACACATAAAAATTGTTAAAACTAATCAAACAAATCATTTTCAGTTTTACACATCAATATTAAACTGCAGAGACAATAGATAACAACCAATTTTATTTTTCCTTACTCCTACGCTTTAAAACAATTTAACTGAAGATAAAAAATAATAGAAACACAAACAAAAACACAGCCATTAACTAAGAAAGAGGGAGATTAAAAACATAATTAAGTTAATTAAGCTAATTAAGCTCAGGAGTCACGACTAAGAGGAAATCAGTTATGTATGGCTAATTAAGCTCAGTACTAAGGAAAAGAAGATTCAAAGCATAATTAAGCTCAATACTAAGAGAAAATCAGTTCAAAGAAAACACCATAACCTGAAAACACGACGTGGAAAGAAAAAATATGATTGGTCACCAGGAAGCACGACGGAGTTAGAGGAGCAAGAAGAGACGAATGAGAAGGAAGAAGAAAGAAGACTGCTCACATGAAAACACAAAGGTCCAGAGGAGAAGAAGAAATTGGTTGCCTGAAATTTTTTTCTCGCCGACTGCAACAGCACGAGTCAAGAGGAGAAGAAGAGAAATAATTTAGGTTTGGATAGGTTTATATATGAAAGATTAAAGTTTCGGTTAACCATTCGGTTACAGACTATCGAACCAAACCGATAGCATAACCGAAGTAAATTTTTCTTGCTGCCAATCGGTTTTCATAATATAACTGACTATGAACCGAATCACCTTAATCTTGGTTTGGTTCGGTTCGGTTTGGTAAATACAGTTTGGTTTATAATCCCAGGATGAGCCTCGTTGTCCTGAAACAGAGAGGTATACGAAGTTAAATGTAAATATAGTTAACAATTTATATTAAAACATTAATTATAACATGAAAACATAGTTACCTATACAGAAGAATATGTAACTATAGATAGGAAATAAATAACTATATAAGACACTACTTACATAATACCCATATAGCTATAATATAAGTCTTGTGTGCACCGCATTTTCAGAATACCAATATACCCATAAACCAGAATATTTACATCCGCCGCATTTTCAAAGCTCTTAAGTGCGCTTCTATCTTGGGCCAAACTAATTTCAGCTTCTTTAGACGACTCTGCAGATATCTGGTTATAATGGGGAACAATGGTCTCATTGTCTTAAAACAGAAACAATGAAATTATATTTACACAGTTAACTATATATAAGAGTTATAGTTAACATAGTTAACTATTACATACTAATAGAGGGAATAGTTACCTTCGGGGCATGTTCAGAGATGTTATGTGCGTCTCCATCTTTGAGCAAACTAAATTCAGGCTCCTTCGACGACTCTGAAGATATATGGTTACCACCGGGATCAGAGCCAACTTCAGGCTCCTTTGACGAGTCATTGTCCTGAAATAGAAAAGGGATATGAAGTTAAATTTATAGATTTATATAGTTACATATATACAATAAGAAATTAATTATAACACGTAGTTTATAGTTAACTATAAGCCAAAAAAGACACAATTAACAGGAATAGTTACCTTTGTCATGTTAGAGATGATACGTGAGTTTCCATCAGTTAACAGACTACTTCGACGAGTCGGAAGATTCTGCCTCAGCCTCGGTATCTTCAGGCTCACTGCCTCCACGCTCCTGCTCTTCACACTCCTTTTCTACACGCTCATTATCTTCAGGCTCACTGCCTTCAGGCTCCTTCTCTTCACAATCGCTATCTACACGCTCGTTATCTTTGTGGGAACCGAATTACCTCAATTTATTTTTCGGAAAGTTGTTAATGTGAGGATCCGAGAATCTTGTGAGAGAAAGCAGAAAGTAGACAAAAATATCGAAAAAAGATATTAGGTCAAAAAGAGAAAGAACTTTTATTACTATAATGTATTGAATACGTGAACGTCTTGGAATATATTACAAGAGGTAGAGATCGATCCTTATTCATACTAAGACAACCTAAATCCTAACAGCCTAAATTTCGATGTGGGACAATAGTCTTTTCCTTTTTCCGATGACTTTTCCATAAATCTTCGAGGAAACTTCTAGAACCTTCAGTAAGTCGGTTTCACCCCTTATTAGTCCATCCTTCCAGCTCGGCCCAACTCTATTCCTCGTCTTTTGGTTCAGTGGTTCTCTCCAGTTTGTTTTAAGTTAATATTTCTGTTGTCTTCGATAGACGAAACATCACGATGTTTCGAGAAACTTACGAAATATCGGTATGTTTACAAAAAGACCCTAAAGATGAAGAACGAAGCAAAATGAGACGAAATGAAAAGTGTCAGCCATCTCGGTCAGCCTTGGTGACAGAATGTACCGAGCTGACTTGCTTCCAGGTCCACGATGTCGTCCAGCTCGGTATACAGGATGAGATGAGATCTTCCGATAAGTCATGGGATGCGTCCAGCTCGGTATACTGAAGGGTGTCGGCCAGCTCCGTATCCAGGAGGGTGGATTTTACCGAGATGACTGACATATTTCGTCCAGCTCGGTAGCCTGGATGAAGGAAACACCGAGCTGGCTGCTCCATGCTTCCCGTACCTAGCTGGACTGCAACTCCCAACTTGTGGATGGCATACCTTTCTCGTATAAACTCTGTTTGATATGATTCTTCTTCTAGGAGCTTTTTAATTGAGTTGAGAACATTTTCCAAGTGGTTTCATGTTCAAAAGCCTTGTGATTTGGAAGATACACCTCGATCATTGAACACATGTCCCCTTCAGTTCAGAACTCTCGAAAAGTGTCATCCAGCTCGGTTTCCAGGAAGGAAAGGATTGGACCGAGCTGAATGCATCATGCTGTCCAGCTCGGTATCAAATAGGGAGCATGATACCGAGCTGAATGCATCATGACAGCCAGCTCGGTAGACTGGTACCGAGCTGACTGCTTTGTGCTGTTCAGATTGACGTTCTGTGGCAAATGCTTGGCAAAACATGCATCCAGCTCATGTATGTCAGTCAGCTCGGTAGGATTGGCTGCCAAAATACCGAGCTGGCTGTCCTCCCAGCTTGGTTGATTGCCTTTTACTCGAAAAATCGTAACTTTCGTCGGTTTATCAGAGGAATCGTTCAAAGGATGAAATGATCAGCCGAACGTGATGAAGAGATCTCAGTCAGCTCGGTATCACTAGCAGGTCTTGATACCGAGCTGGCTGTCTTGTTTCGTCCAGCCGATCGTCATTTGTCCGATGAATTGCGAGTTCATCGATTTCTCGCAAAAACTCTCGAAAGACAGTATTCCTTACTTTCTTTGCAGAGTTATCGACAAAGTGGTTCGAAATGAACTTTCTCCGAACTCATATCTGGAAACTATTTTTCGATATTCAAATATTTTAATCGTTAATTCCAAAAATATGGGTTTTGACCCCAACATTTAGTCCCCCAACACGTCGATATCAAGCATGATCTTGACGTAGCGATTAAGAAGTATAGTACGGGATTAAGGAGCTAAAATGTTCTGATCCCATATCTCGGGAACTTTGATTCCGTGACTTTGAAAGTTCGTACAATCTTTTTTGGTGACAGAGCGAGTTTTTCTACCGAGCTGATCAAGATTGGTTTGAAGAGTCTCTTGAGCTGTTTGCAAGATGGAGAGGAAGACCAAGCTGTTTGCTGAGGAAAAACTAGATGTTGTCTGTGCGTATAAGGACTGTTGGAGCTTAAGTGTCTTGTATGCGAAGCGAAGATCGGTTTGAGGATACGCTTGGGATGTTGCCTCATTAAAAACCTTTTACTAAGAAAAATCATTTGGGAAAAAACGTAGTAAAAGAAAAGAGTGCAACGCATATAAGGATTTGGAATTTTCTTTCCGAAAAACTGGTCAAGCTAAGTTTTTCCAAAGAGGTTCTTCCGAAAAACTGTTTTAAGTTAAGTTCTTCAAATCAGTTTTTCCGAAAAACTGTTTAAGTTAAGTTTTTCGTAGAAGTTTTTCCCGAAAATTTGTTTTAAATTAAGTTTTTCCCGGAATATTTTTTCTGAAACATTGTTCATGTCCGAAATTTTTTGCAAATTATTTTTGAAAAACTGTTCACGCTAAGTTTTTCGAAAGTTTTCGAAAAAGGTTTTCCGAAAAACTGTTTCGGAAGTTTTTTGCATGAAGTCAACTCGTGTACAATGAATACTGAGCTGGTCTGCAAGGGATGAGCGTTCACGTGCTGAATGCTGACTTTGGTCAGCATTTTCTACCTAGCTGGACGGTAGGCAGCATGCTGACTGTCCAGCTCGGCCAGTTTTGGCTACCATGCTCCCCTTTTTTGCTTCCTTAGGTTTTTCACGAAAAACTTAAGTGTTTCCGGAACTTTTCTCGGAATAAAGAGGAAATTATAATTTTTTCTATTATATATATGTATATACATATATATATTTTTTAATCCTTTCTGAAAAGCTGTTTACGTAAAAAAATTTCGAAAGTGTTTTGCACGAAACCAACCCAATCAGCATGTATACCAAGCTGGCTGTGAGAGTGGGATGCTCATGTGCTGAATGCTGACATTGGCCAGTATTTTTGTACCGAGCTGTACGGTAGGCAGCATGCTGACCGTCCAGCTCGGCCAGTTTTTGGCCTGTAAGCTCTCTCATTCGAAAACTGTAAGTGTTTCCGGAGATTTTTTGTAAAAGTTTTTCGGAATGACTGTTTGGAGATAGGTTTTTCGAAATTTTAATAAAGTTTCTCCGGAAAACTGTTCAAGATAAGTTCTCCGGAATTAAAGTTTTCACGGAAAACTGTTCAAGATAAGTTTTTCCGAGAATTTTTTTTTTTTTTTTTCGTACGAAACCAATTTGCTCACCAAGTCTACCGAGCTGGCTGTCAGGAAGGAGTAGTCATGTGCTGAATACTGACCTTGGCAAGTAGTTTGTAACAAGCTGTACGGCAGGCAGCATGCTGATCGTCCAACTCGGCCAGTTTTGGCTTGTATGTTATCTCCTTGGAAAATTTTAAGTGTTTCCGGAGATTTTTTGTAAAAGTTTTTCCGAAAGATTGTTTAGAATAAGTTTTTCGGAATTTTAATAAAGTTTTCATGGAAAACTGTTGAAGATAAGTTTTTCCGAGAATTTTCGTACGAAACCAACTTGCCCACCAAGTCTACCGAGCTGGATGTCAGGAGGGAGCATTCAAGTGTTGAATGCTGATTTTGGACAGCATTTTGTACCGAGCTGGACGGTAGGCAGCATGCTGACCGTCCAGCTTGGCCAATTTTGGCTTGCAAGTAATCTCCTTTGAAGACTCTAAGCGTTTCCGGAGATGTTTCGTAAAAGTTTCCTCGAAAAACTGTTCAAACTAAGTTTTTGGGATTTTAATGAAGTTTTTCCGGAAAACTGTTCAAGATAAGTTTTTTCGAAGTTTTTTGATAAAGTTTTTCCGAAAAACTGTTCGAGATAAGTTTTTCCGAGAATTTTCGTACGAAACCAACTTGCCCACCAAGTCTACTGAGCTGGCTGTCAGGAAGGAGCATTCATGTGCTGAATGCTGATTTTAGACAGCACTTCGTACCGAGCTGGACGGTAGGCAGCATGCTGACCGTCTAGCTCGGCCAATTTTGGCTTGCAAGCTATCTTCTTCGAAGACTCGAAGCGTTTCCGGAGATGTTTCGTAAAAGTTTCCTCGCAAAACTGTTCAAGATAAGTTTTTCGGGATTTTAATAAAGTTTTTCCGGAAAACTGTTCAAGATAAGTTTTTCCAAAGTTTTTTTGTAAAGTTTTTCTGGAAAACTGTTCAAGACAAGTTTTTTCGGAAGTTTTCGTATGAAACCAACTTGAAGACAGATAATACCGAGCTGGTCGTCTCCAAGGGTGATTCCGAGCTTGTTTTATTGTTTCCTCGGGATGAACAGTGTTTTATGTACTGTTTACGGGACCCATTTTCATCCTCTATAAAAGAAGACCTCCCCTTCTCTCATTCTTACAAGTTTCACTATTTTTTAAGGTAAAGACTCTCCCTTCTCTCTTCTTTCTCTCTTTAGGTTTATTGCAAAGAAAACGAAGAACACTAAGAATACGAAGAACGTCTTTGATCTTGTTGAAGGAATGGCGTTTGATCCAACATCTGAGGAAAAAATTATCCATTGGGAGAATATTGCCTCCGTGATATACTAAGGTGATACACCCAGTGTTGGCGAGAGTTCGCATGGCTTTGGTTATACGGATTCTGTTCCCACATGGAATGCTTCCGGCATTCGTATAAAGCTCGAGGAGCACGATGGATCATTTGCGGTCCCGCGTGTCACCGAAAAGTTTGTGCTTAAATCTTGTATTAAAAAGGAAGCTGAGTTGATGCGTGAGAAGTTTCCTGACATTGATCCTCCGACATGCTTTAGAACGAAGAAGCGTACCGATTTCACAGGTGCGAGCTCATGTGGGGAAAAGAGTGTGGCGAGACTCCGATCATTGTTCCATTTTCCCGAGGGGGTTGAACTCGTGGTGCCTGGCCCGGAGGATCGTTGTCATAAACCTCCTCCCGGCTGTTTCACTATTTTTGAGTCGTATTTCGATTCTTACTCCCCTACCTTTCCGATCCCCTCACTAATGTTGCAGTTTCTTGCAATACATAGTCTGGCGATGGGTCAGATATCCCCTAGGGGGTTAAGGATCTTGGTGGGAATGATAACCTTGTGTCTCGAACGCGACATTCACATCGGAGTGTGGCATCTCAAGGGGCTTCTTGAGATCAAGAGAACCAGAATGGATATGTCGTATTACGTCACACCAAAACCTGGCAAGACGATTTTTGCTGAGCATCCTAGCAAAAACGAGTCTTGGCGTAACTATTTATTTTTCGTCAACGGCAACACGTCCTCGATCGAACTCTGGTTTATGAACGAGATGATAACGCAGTGGTCGGACATTGGTAGCTAACTTTTGGTTGGCTGGGGCAATTGGTGATTTCCCACGTGCTGAGTCTTTGCTGAAAATGCTAACTGTGGTTTTGTGTTCTTGTTCTGCAGATCTTCCTCACTTTGGTGTTATTCGACCAGAAATTTTTCAAGGTTTCGTTCTGGACTTGGGATATCACCTAGAGATCAACGTCGGAAGTTACTTGGTTCATGTACATAGAGTACTGCTTAAGGAACGCCTTAGACAATCGTGAGAAGTTGTCGATGGAGTTTCTTTCGAGTTTTGAGAACCACTCGAGAGTATCGTCTTTGAGGTTCTCAACAAACAGGAGGCAGTAACCTGCGTCTTCTTCTTCCTTTTTGAACCTCGCACGCCCCATGGCCATCCCAAAGGATGTCAAGTGAGCCTTGGGGTCAGTTATTCCATTGTAGGGTCGGATAT
>OVBI01003483.1:0-12216 GCA_900406495.1 Sisymbrium altissimum
CAGTTTTGGCTTGTGAGCCTCTTCCTTTAAAAACTCTAAGTGTTTCCAGAGGTTTTTCGTAAATTTTTTTTCGAAAGACTGTTTAGGATAAGTTTTTCGGAATCTTAAACAGTTTTTCCGGAAAACTGTTTAAGATAAGTTTTTGAAGGTTTAGTAATGTTTTCACGGAAAACTTAAGTTTTTGAAGGTTTAGTAATGTTTTCACGGAAAACTATTCAAGATAAGTTTTTCCGAGAATTTTCGTATGAAATCACCTTGTCCACCAAGTCTACGGAGCTGGATGGGAGGAAAGACCTTTCATGTGCTGAATGCTGCCTTTGGACAGCATTTCCTACCGAGCTGGACAGCAGGCAGCATGCTGACCGTCCAGCTCGGCCAGTTTTGGCTTGTGAGCTTCTTCCTTTAAAAACTCTAAGTGTTTCCGGATATTTTTCGAAAGACTGTTTAGGATAAAATTTTCGGAATTTTTAATAAAGATTTTTCGGAAAACTGTTTAAGATAAGTTTTTTGGGGGGTTTAGTAAAGTTTTCACGGAAAACTGTTCAAGATGAGTTTTTTTCGAGAATTTTCGTATGAAAACACCTTGTCCACCAAGCCTACCGAGCTGGATGGCAGGAAGGAGCATTCATGTGCTGAATGCAGACTTCTGGGCAGCATTTTTTACTGAGCTGGACGGTAGACAGCATGCTGACCGTCCAGCTCGGCCAGTTTTGGCTTGTGAGCCTCTTCCTTTAAAAACTCTAAGTGTTTCCGGAGATTTTCCGTAAAAGTTTTTCCGGAATACTGTTTAAGATAAGTTATCGGTATTTTTAATAAAAGTTTGCCGGAAAACTGTTTAAGATAAGTTTTTTTTGATGTTTGGTAAAGTTTTCACGGAAAACTATTCAAGATAAGTATTTCCGAGAATTTTCGTATGAAAACAACTTGCCCACCAAGTCTACGGAGCTGGATGGCACGAAGGAGATTTCATGTGCTGAATGCTGACTTTGGACAGCATTTCCTACCGAGCTGGACAGGAGTTGGCATGCTGAATGTCCCGCTCGGCCAGTTTTGGCTTGTGAGCCTCTTCCTTTAAAAACTCTAAGTGTTTCCGGAGATTTTTTGTAAAAGTTTTTTCGAAACACTATTTAGGTTAAGTTTTTTGGAATTTTTAATAATTTTTTTCCGGAAAACTGTTTATGATAAGTTTTTTGGATGTTTAGTAAAGTTTTCACGGAAAATTGTTCAAGATAAGTTTTTCTGAGAATTTTCGTATGAAAATACCTTGCCCACCAAGTCAACGGAGCTGGATGGCAGGAAGGAGCTTTCATGTGCTGAATGCTGACTTTGGACAGCATTTCCTACCGAGCTGGATAGCAGGCAGCATGCTGACCGTCCTGCTCGGCCAGTTTTGGCTTGTGAGCCTCTTCCTTTAAAAACTCTAAGTGTTTCCGGAGATTTTTCGTAAAAGTTTTTCCGAAACACTGTTTAGGATAAGTTTTTCGGAAATTTTAATAAAGTTTTTCCGGAAAACTGTTTAAGATAAGTTTTTTGGGGGTTTAGTAAAGTTTTCACGGAAAATTGTTCAGGATAAGTTTTTCCGAGAATTTTTCGTATGAATACACCTTGCCCACCAAGTCTACGGAGCTGGATGGCAGGAAAGAGCTTTCACGTGCTGAATGCTGACTTTGGACAGCATTTCCTACCGAGCTGGACAACAGGCAGCATGCTGACTGTCTAGCTCGGCCAGTTTTGGCTTGTGAGCCTCTTCCTTTAAAAACTCTAAGTGTTTCCGGAGATTTTTTGTAAAAGTTTTTTCGAAAGACTGTTTAGGTTAATTTTTTCGGAGTTTTTAGTAAAGTTTTCACGGAAAAGTGTTCAAGATAAGTTTTTCCGAGAATTTTCGTATGAAAACACCTTTCCCACCAATTCTACGGAGCTGGATGGCAGGAAAGAGCGTTCATGTGCTGAATGCTGACTTTGGACAGCATTTCCTACCGAGCTGGACAGCAGGCATCATGCTGATCGTCCAGCTCGGCCAGTTTTGGCTTGTGAGCCTCTTTCTTTAAAAACTCTAAGTGTTTCCGGAGAATTTTCGTAAAAGTTTTTTGGAAAGACTGTTTAGGATAAGTTTTTCGGAATTTTTAATAAAGTTTTTCCAGAAAACTGTTTNCTGATCGTCCAGCTCGGCCAGTTTTGGCTTGTGAGCCTCTTTCTTTAAAAACTCTAAGTGTTTCCGGAGAATTTTCGTAAAAGTTTTTTGGAAAGACTGTTTAGGATAAGTTTTTCGGAATTTTTAATAAAGTTTTTCCAGAAAACTGTTTAAGATAAGTTTTTTGGATGTTTAGTAAAGTTTTCACGGAAAACTGTTCAAAATAAGTTTTTCCGAGAATTTTCGTATGAAAACAACCTGCCCACCAAGTCTACGGAGCTGGATGGCAGGAAGGAGCTTCCATGTGCTGAATGCTGACTTTGGACAGCATTTCCTACCGAGCTGGACAGGAGGTAGCATGCTGACTGTCCCGCTCGGCCAGTTTTGGCTTGTGAGCCTCTTCCTTTAAAAACTCTTAAGTGTTTCCGGAGACTTTTTGTAAAAGTTTTTTCGAAAGACTGTTTAGGATAATTTTTTCGGAGTTTTTAGTAAAGTTTTCACAGAAAACTGTTCAAGACTGTTTAGGATAAGTTTTTCGGAATTTTCAATAAATTTTTCCGGAAAACTGTTTAAGATAAGTTTTTTGGATGTTTAGTAAAGTTTTGACAGAAAACTGATCAAGACTGTTGAGGATAAGTTTTTCGGTATTTTCAATAAAGTTTTTCCGGAAAACTGTTTAAGATAAGTTCTTTGGATGTTATTAAAGTTTTCACAGAAAATTGTTTAAGATAAGTTTTTCCGAGAATTTTCGTATGAAAACACCTTGCCCACCAAGTCTACGGAGCTGGAAGGCAGGAATGAGTTTTCATGTGCTGAATGCGGACTTAGGACAGCATTCCTACCGAGCTGGACAGCAGGCAGCATGCTGACCGTCGTGCTCGGCAAGTTTTGGCTTGTTACCCTCTTCCTTTAAAAACTCTAAGTGTTTCCAGAGATTTTTCGTAAAATTTTTTCCAAAACACTGTTTACGATAAGTTTTTCGGAATTTTCAATAAAGTTTTTCCGGAAAACTGTTTAAGATAAGTTTTTTGGATGTTATTAAAGTTTTCACAGAAAATTGTTCAAGATAAGTTTTTCCGAGAATTTTCGTATGAAAATACCTTGCCCACCAAGTCTACGGAGCTGGAAGGCAGGAATGAGTTTTCATGTGCTGAATGCTGACTTTGGACAGCATTCCTACCAAGCTGGACAACAGGCAGCATGCTGACCGTCCAATTCGGCCAGTTTTGGCTTGTGAGCCTCTTCCTTTAAAAACTCTAAGTGTTTCCGGAGATTTTTCGTAAAAGTTTTTCCGAAACACTGTTTAGGATAGATTTTTCGGAATTTTTAATAAAGTTTATCTGGAAAACTGTTTAAGATAAGTTTTTTGGATGTTTAGTAAAGTTTTCACGGAAAACTATTCAAGATAAGTTTTTCCGAGAATTTTCGTATGAAAACACCTTGCCCACCAAGTCTACGGAGCTGGATGGCAGGAAGGAGCTTTCATGTGCTGAATGCTGACTTTGGACAGCATTTCCTACCGAGCTGGACAGCAGGCAGCATGATGATCGTCCAGCTCGGCCAGTTTTGGCTTGTGAGCCTCTTCCTTTAAAAACTCTTAGTGTTTCCGGAGATTTTTCGTAAAAGTTTTTCCGGAAAACTGTTTTAGATAAGTTTTTAGGAAGTTTAGTAATGTTTTCACGGAAAACTGTTCAAGATAAGTTTTTCCGAGAATTTTCGCATGAAAACGCCTTGCCCACCAAGTCTACCGAGCTGGATGGCAGGAAGGGGCATCCATGTGCTGAATGCTGATTTTGGACAGCATATCCTACCGAGCTGGACAGCAGGCAGCATGCTGACCGTCCAGCTCGGTCAGTTTTGGCTTGTGAGCCTCTTCCTTTAAAAACTCTAAGTGTTTCCGGAGATTTTTCGTAAAAGTTTTTCCGAAAAACTGTTTAGGATAAGTTTTTCGGAATTTTTAATAAAGTTTTTCCGGAAAACTGTTTAAGATAAGTTTTTTGGATGTTTAGTAAAGTTTTCACGGAAAACTGTTCAAGATAAGTTTTTCCGAGAATTTTCGTATGAGAACACCTTGCCCACCAAGTCTACGGAGCTGGATGGCAGGAAGGAGCGTTCATGTGCTGAATGCTGACTTTGGACAGCATTTCCTACCGAGCTGGACAGCAGGCATCATGATGATCGTCCAGCTCGGCCAGTTTTGGCTTGTGAGCCTCTTCCTTTAAAAACTCTTAGTGTTTCTGGAGATTTTTCGTAAAAGTTTTCTCGACAGACTGTTTAGGATAAGTTTTTCTGAATTTTTAATAAAGTTTTTCCGGAAAACTGTTTAAGATAAGGTTTTTGGATGTTTAGTAAAGTTTTCACGAAAAACTGTTCAAGACGAGTTTTTCCGAGAATTTTCGTATGAAAACACCTTGCCCACCAAGTCTACGGAGCTGGATGGCAGGAAGGAGCTTTCATGTGCTGAATGCTGACTTTGGACAGCATTTCCTACCAAGCTGGACAGCAGGCAGGATGCTGACCGTCCTGCTCAGCCAGTTTTGGTTTGTGAGCCTCTTCCTTTAAAAACTCTAAGTGTTTCCAGAGGTTTTTCGTAAAATTTTTTTCGAAAGACTGTTTAGGATAAGTTTTTCGGAATCTAAAACAGTTTTTCCGTAAAACTGTTTAAGATAAGTTTTTGAAGGTTTAGTAAAGTTTTCACGGAAAACTATTCAAGATAAGTTTTTCCGAGAATTTTCGTATGAAAACACCTTGCCCACCAAGTCTACGGAGCTGGATGGGAGGAAAGACCTTTCATGTGCTGAATGCTGACTTTGGACAGCATTTCCTACCGAGCTGGACAGCAGGCAGCATGCTGACCGTCCAGCTCGGCCAGTTTTGGCTTGTGAGCTTCTTCCTTTAAAAACTCTAAGTGTTTCCGGATATTTTTCGCAAATTTTTTTCGAAAGACTGTTTAGGATAAAATTTTTGGAATTTTTAATAAAGATTTTTCGGAAAACTGTTTAAGATAAGTTTTTTGGGGGTTTAGTAAAGTTTTCACGGAAAACTGTTCAAGATGAGTTTTTTCGAGAATTTTCGTATGAAAACACCTTGTCCACCAAGCCTACCGAGCTGGATGGCAGGAAGGAGCATTCGTGTGCTTAATGCTGACTTCTGGGCAGCATTTTTTACTGAGCTGGACGGTAGACAGCATGCTGACCGTCCAGCTCGGCCAGTTTTTGGCTTGTGAGCCTCTTCCTTTAAAAACTCTAAGTGTTTCCGGAGATTTTCCGTAAAATTTTTCCGAAACACTGTTTAAGATAAGTTTTTGGTATTTTTAATAAAAGTTTTCCGGAAAACTGTTTAAGATAAGTTTTTTTGGATGTTTGGTAAAGTTTTCACGGAAAACTGTTCAAGATAAGTTTTTCCGAGAATTTTCGTATGAAAACACATTGCCCACCAAGTCTACGGAGCTGGATGGCAGGAAGGAGCTTTCACGTGCTGAATGCTGACTTTGGACAGCATTTCCTACCGAGCTGGACAGCAGGCAGCATGCTGACCGTCCAGCTCGGCCAGTTTTGGCTTGTGAGCCTCTTCCTTTAAAAACTCTAATTGTTTCCGGAGATTTTTTGTAAAAGTTTTTTCGAAAGACTGTTTAGGATAATTTTTTCGGAATTTTTAATAAAGTTTTCACGGAAAACTGTTCAAGATAAATTTTTCCGAGAATTTTCGTATGAAAACACCTTACCCACCAAGTCTACGGAGCTGGATGGCAGGAAGGAGCTTTCATGTGCTGTATGCTGACTTTGGACAGCATTTTCTACCGAGCTGGACAGCAGGCAGCATGCTGACAGTCAAGCTTGGCCAGTTTTGGCTTGTGAGCCTCTTCTTTTAAAAACTCTAAGTGTTTCCGGACATTTTTCGTAAAAGTTTTTTCAAAAGACTGTTTAGGATAAGTTTTTCGGGATTTCTAATAAAGTTTTTCTGGAAAACTGATTAAGATAAGTTTTTTGGATGTTTAGTACAATTTTCACGGAAAACAGTTCAAGATAAGTTTTTCCGAGAATTTTCGTATGAAAACACCTTGCCCACCAAGTCTACGGAGCTGGATGGCAGGAAGGAGCTTTCATGTGCTGTATGCTGACTTTGGACAGCATTTTCTACCGAGCTGGACAGCAGGCAGCATGCTGACAGTCAAGCTTGGCCAGTTTTGGCTTGTGAGCCTCTTCTTTTAAAAACTCTAAGTGTTTCCGGACATTTTTCGTAAAAGTTTTTTCAAAAGACTGTTTAGGATAAGTTTTTCGGGATTTCTAATAAAGTTTTTCTGGAAAACTGATTAAGATAAGTTTTTTGGATGTTTAGTAAAGTTTTCAAGGAAAACTGTTCAGGATAATTTTTTCCGAGAATTTTCGTATTAAAACACCTTGCCCACCAAGTCTACGGAGCTGGATGCAGGAAAGAGCTTTCATGTGCTGAATGCTGACTTTGGACAGTATTTCCTACCGAGCTGGACAGCAGGCAGCATGCTGACCGTCCAGCTCGGCCAGTTTTGGCTTGTGAGCCTCTTCCTTTAAAAACTCTAAGTGTTTCCGGAGATTTTTCGTAAAATTTTTTTCGAAATACTGTTTAGGATAAGTTTTTCAGAATTTGAAATAAAGTTTTTCCGGAAAACTGTTTAAGATAAGTTTTTGAAGGTTTTGTAAAGTTTTCATGGAATACTGTTCAAGATAAGTTTTTCCGAGAATTTTCGTATGAAACCAACTTGCCCACCAAGTCTACCAAGCTGGATGGCAGGAAGGAGCTTTCATGTTCTGAATGCTGACCTTGGCAAGCAGATTTACTCCGCGCTGGACGGTAGACAGCATGCTGCCTGTCCAGCTCGGTCACTTTTGGCTTGCATGCTCCCTCTTTGATTCCTTCTGTTTTCGGGAAATACTCAAGTTGTTCGGAAAACTTTTTTTGTTAATGTATTCTTCGAAAGACTGTTCACGATAAATTTTCCGAAGATTTTTCATATGAAAGACACTTGATCACCATGGCTACCGAGTTGGCTGTAAGGGAGGGGAATTCATGTGCTGAATGCTGACATTGGCAAGAAAATGATACCGAGCCGAACGGTGGGTAGCACTGTTCGGGTACCCGTACGGGTTCGGATCGGGTTATTCGGATTTTCGGGTTTTCGGATTTAGCAATATATAGAACCCATCGGATTTTAGAAGTTTTCGGATCGAGTATGGTTAATAATTTCTCGGGTTCGGATCTATTTTATAATACCATGCAAATCCCATTTTATACCCATACTCAATTCGGATTCGGATAATATCACTTCGGATCTGGATATTCAATTTAAAAATAGCATATTTTAACTAAAAATATATAAAACTAAGCAATATATAACTAATGAAATCTTTTAAAGCATTATAAAAATATATATGAACTAATACATGTTAAATATAACAATCAAAATAAGTAATAAGATTAATTTTTAAAAATATTCTAATCATATAAACTAAATAATAATTGTTAATTACGGACTTTTTGGAATACTCATTCGGGTTTCGGTTCGGTTCGGATATTACCTAAAACCCAAAATACCTAGCTCTAAACCCCATATGGTAACTGTTTTAAATCCGGTTCGGATCGGATTCGAGTTTTTTAATCGGATTCGGATTGGAACTTCGGATTCAGTTATAAATGCCCAGGCCTAGTGCTGAATGCTGACTTTTGGGCAGCATTTTGTACCGAGCTGGACGGTAGGCAGCATGCTGACCGTCCAGCTCGGCCAGTTTTGGCTTGTGAGCCTCTTCCTTTAAAAACTCTAAGTGTTTCCGGAGATTTTTCGTAAAAGTATTTCCGATACACTGTTTAGGATAAGTTTTTCGGAGTTTTTAATAAAGTTTTTCTGGAAAACTGTTTAAGATAAGTTTTTTGGATGTTTAGTAAAGTTTTCACAAAAAACTCTTCAAGATAAGTTTTTCCGAGAATTTTCGTATGAAAACACCTTACCCACCAAGTCTACGGAGCTGGATGGCAGGAAGGAGCTTTCATGTGCTGAATGCTGACTTTGGACAGCATTTCCTACCGAGCTGGACAGCAGGCAGCATGCTGACAGTAAAGCTTGGCCAGTTTTGGCTTGTGAGCCTCTTCTTTTAAAAACATTAAGTGTTTCTGGAGATTTTTCGTAAAAGTTTATTCGAAAGACTATTTAGGATAAGTTTTTCGGGATTTTTAATAAAGTTTTTCGGGAAAACTGTTTAAGATAAGTTTTTTGGATGTTTAGTACAGTTTTCACGGAAAACTGTTCAAGATAAGTTTTTCCGAGAATTTTCGTATGAAAACACCTTGCCCACCAAGTGTACGGAGCTGGATGGCAGGAAGGAGCTTTCATGTGCTGAATGCTGACTTTGGACAGCATTTCCTACCGAGCTGGAGAGCAGGCAGCATGCTGACTGTCCTGCTCGGCCAGTTTTGGCTTTTGAGCCTCTTCCTTTGAAAACTCTAAGTGTTTCCGGAGATTTTTTCGAAATTTTTTTTCCGAAATACTGTTTAGGATAAGTTTTTCGGACTTTTTAATAAAGTTTTTCTGAAAAACTGTTTAAGATAAATTTTTCCGAGAATTTTCGTATGAAAACACCTTACCCACCAAGTCTACGGAGCTGGATGGCAGGAAGGAGCTTTCATGTGCTGAATGCTGACTTTGGACAGCATTTCCTACCGAGCTGGACAGCAGGCAGCATGCTGACTGTCCTGCTCGGCCAGTTTTGGCTTTTGAGCCTCTTCCTTTGAAAACTCTAAGTGTTTCCGGAGATTTTTTCGAAATTTTTTTTCCGAAATACTGTTTAGGATAAGTTTTTCGGACTTTTTAATAAAGTTTTTCTGAAAAACTGTTTAAGATAAATTTTTCCGAGAATTTTCGTATGAAAACACCTTACCCACCAAGTCTACGGAGCTGGATGGCTGGAAGGAGCTTTCATGTGCTGTATGCTGACTTTGGACAGCATTTTCTACCGAGCTGGACAGCAGGCAGCATGCTGACAGTCAAGCTTGGCCAGTTTTGGCTTGTGAACCTCTTCTTTTAAAAACTCTAAGTGTTTCCGGAGATTTTTCATAAATGTTTTTTCGAAAGACTGTTTAGGATAAGTTTTTCGGGATTTTTAATAAATTTTTTCGGGAAAACTGTTTAAGATAAGTTTTTTGGATGTTTAGTACAGTTTTCACGGAAAACTGTTCAAGATAGGTTTTTCCGTGAATTTTCGTATGAAAACACCTTGCCCACCAAGTCTATGGAGCTGGATGGCAGAAAGGAGCTTTCATGTGCTGAATTCTGACTTTGGACAGCATTTCCTACCGAGCTGGACAGCAGGCAGCATGCTGCCTGTCCTGCTCGGCCAGTTTTGGCTTGTGAGCCTCTTCCTTTGAAAACTCTAAGTGTTTCTGGAGATTTTTTCGTAAAATTTTTTCCGAAATACTGTTTAGGATAAGTTTTTCGGAATTTTTAATAAAGTTTTTCCGGAAAACTGTTTAAGATAAGTTTTTTGGATGTTTAGTAAAGTTTTCAGGGAAAACTGTGCAAGATAAGTTTTTCCGAGAATTTTCGTACGAAAACACCTTGCCCACCAAGTCTACGGAGCTGGATGGCAGGAAAGAGATTTCATGTGCTGAATGCTGACTTTGGACAGTATTTCCTACCGAGCTGGACAGCAGGCAGCATGCTGACAGTCCAGCTCGGCCATTTTGGCTTGTGACCCTCTTCTTTTAAAAACTCTAAGTGTTTCTGGAGATTTTTCGTAAATTTTTTTTCGAAATACTGTTTAGGATAAGTTTTTCGGAATTTGAAATAAAGTTTTTCCGGAAAACTGTTTAAGATAAGTTTTTGAAGGTTTAGTAAAGTTTTCAAGGAAAACTGTTCAAGATAAGTTTTTCCGAGAATTTTCGTATGAAAACACCTTGCCCACCAAGTCTACGGAGCTGGATGGCAGGAAAGAGATTTCATGTGCTGAATGCTGACTTTGGACAGTATTTCCTACCGAGCTGGACAGCAGGCAGCATGCTGACAGTCCAGCTCGGCCATTTTGGCTTGTGACCCTCTTCTTTTAAAAACTCTAAGTGTTTCTGGAGATTTTTCGTAAATTTTTTTTCGAAATACTGTTTAGGATAAGTTTTTCGGAATTTGAAATAAAGTTTTTCCGGAAAACTGTTTAAGATAAGTTTTTGAAGGTTTAGTAAAGTTTTCAAGGAAAACTGTTCAAGATAAGTTTTTCCGAGAATTTTCGTATGAAACCAACTTGCCCACCAAGTCTACCGGGCTGGATGGCAGGAAGGAGCTTTCATGTCCGAATGCTGACCTTGGCAAGCAGATTTACACCGCGCTGGACGGTAGACAGCATGCTGCCTGTCCAGCTCGGTCACTTTTGGCTTGCATGCTCCCTCTTTGATTGCTTATGTTTTCGGGAAATACTCAAGTTTTTCCGGAAAACTTTTTTTGTTAATGTTTTCTTCGAAAGACTGTTCACGATAAATTTTCCGAAAATTTTTCATATGAAAGACACTTGATCACCATGGCTACCGAGTTGGCTGTAAGGGAGGGGCATTCATGTGTTGAATGCTGACATTGGCAAGCAAATGATACCGAGCCGAACGGTGGGTAGCATGTTGCTTGTCCAGCTCGGCCAACTTCTGGCCTGTATGCCCTCTTCCTCGATTCCTTATGTTTTCGGAAATAACTTAGTTTTTCCGGAAAGCTTTCGTAAAAGGTTTTCCGAAAAAATGTTAAGGATAAGTTTTTCGGAAGTTATCGCACGAAACCAACTCTAGCGCCATGGAGGCCGAGCTGGCTGTCATGGTAAGGCCTTTGTGTGCTTGTTGCCGAGTTTCGGCAGGGAGAAGGGAAGATGGTGGATACCGAGCTGGATGGAACCTATTCCAAGCTGGGCATATGTGTTTTTCAGTGGAACGAGCCAAAAAGGGGTGAGGAAGGCCGAGCTGGATGTCGATTGGCATGGAAATGCCAAGCTTTGAGGCCGAGCTGGTCGTGAATTTCTCCATGGTTTAGAGAGGACTGTTCTCTGTTTCGTCTTGGTGAGAACTTGTTCTTTCTGAAAAAAAGTTAAGCTTTGGGCGAGCTGTCTTCCTCGGAAGAGAGTCAAGCTCATTGTTGTGAGAAAGTTTCTGAGCTGGTTAAGGCTGTCAGAATGTTTTCTGAACCGATGATGGTTTGTGTGGAGCTTATGAAAGCTGAAGAAGAAGTAGGAATGGCCAGCCTCGCCTTTGTGGGGAGGAGACTATGTCATGAGAAGTCGTTCTTGTATCAAGTTCTGTATACAATGATGAAGTTTTCCAAAAGGATGAATCCTTTCGTTTCAGAGAGATTTCTTTTTAGAAGAGGGGTTTCAAAAGCTTTCTGCTTGAAGGAGGATTTATCGAAACCAGTTTTTAGAGAAGATCCCAGCGAGCCATTTTTCCTTGGAAATGAGTTTAGGTAAGAATGAGCTTTTATCGTTCTGTTGATAGGATGTGTTTTGCTGCCTAATACAAGTTAGTAGGCTGAACATTTATGTTTCCAGAATTGTATAGACTAGTGTGCTAAGGGGCGTTTTACTGAGTTTTATTCGATTGTAATATTTCAGATCTTTTGCTGTAGGAGAGTAGAGTGGTTCAAAGTTTTTACTCACTCATATTTCCTTAGCGTTTTGAGATGCTTAGAAGTGTTGTAGAAGTTGTGATGCATTTAGCGTTGATACTTTGTCAGCAGAGACTTGTCATGCTTTTATTAGACGAGAGTATGTTTGCGTTTACCATAAGATGTTCATGATGTTGTGCCAGCGTTGCTTAGAAGCGTTTTGGCTGGGCTTACGATAGGTTAGTGTTTCGGAAACTAAGCTACCCGTTCGTCTGGTTTTATGGGTTGCACTATTTCGACTTATCTCCCCGTTTTTTGACTGTTTGAATCACTTTATAATCTCGTTTACTGGTATTCTAGATTATGTTTATGAGATGTTGAAGACCAGTGTGCCAAGTTGGGAGCTTACCGAGTTAGCGAGTTTGCTATGAGGATTAACGCAGTGCGAGTCTTTACTTGCTGGCATGCCCCTCTCAAAGTCAAACCTGAG
>OVBI01003484.1:0-12181 GCA_900406495.1 Sisymbrium altissimum
CCTTAATTCGTCGTAAATGAACGTTGCTATCTGGATGTTTTCTTGTAGTGTCAATGTTGATTGATAATTGAGTTTGTAATGTTTGTAACGTATTAAATTAGTTTTTAACTCAAGAGTGATGAATGTAAATTGTGTTCTTTCACAATGGTCGTGTCTTTATAAACACATCGTTTCATATTGAATAAGTACGAGATTGAGTGCAACTATTGTAGTAGACCAGAGTTTGTAAAACAATTCAGTGATTCAATAAAAGTTAGATTCTGTTACTTTTTTTTTGTTCATTTACGAGTGTGTGTCTCAGAAGATTCAGAACAACAAATAAACCTCTTGTTGTGTTCTTTGTGAGAGGAAGAAGCTTTTGCTTCTAACATGGTATTAGAGCCCTATTGATTCTAAGGGCTTATTCAAGTAAAAAAACTTTAAGCAACAAAACAGAGAAGATGGAGACAACAACACATCAAAGTAATTCCGATATTCGATGGAGATCACTACAGTTTCTGGCGTATCAAGATGAAGACAATTTTCAACACCAGAAAATTGTGGACAGTGGTGGAGAACGGAATCTCAAACCAACCTGCACAAACAGATCATACTCCCGAAGCAGTACGATTGAGAAATCAATATGATGAAGAATCTACCAAGGATATGATGGCACTGCAAATTCTGCAAACTGCTGTAACCGATCAGATCTTCTCTCGTATCGCACCATCAACTATGGCGAAGGAAGCCTGGGATGCTTTGAAATCAGAATTTCAAGGATCTCTACAAGTACGATTGATCAATTTGCAATCGTTGAGGAGGGAATATGAAAACCTAAAGATGAACGAAGGAAACAACATCAAAATTTTCACCGACAAGTTAATTGATATGGGAAATCAATTAAGAGTTCATGGAGAAAAAAAAATAGATTATCATATCGTTCAAAAAATACTCATCTCTCTTCCTACAAGATTCGACAGTATTGTAGCGGTGATGGTAGCAAACAAAGGATCTACAGATATTGCTGGTAACAGAGTTGATAGGAACTCTAAAAGCACATGAGAAGCGTGTGCCCTCTCGTGATGGAAATTTGACGGAAGGAGCGTTCTACGGAGAAAACAAACGTGAAGACAAGCGTCAAAAGAAGAAGAAGTGGTGTAACATTTGCAAACAAAACAATCACAATGAAAGTGATTGTTGGTTAAAGAAGAACAAAGGCGGTTCTTCACAACGAATGGTGAACAATGAAAGAAGGTGTTTTGTGTGCAACAAACCAGGACATCTAGCAAAAAATTGCAAACTTAGAAGAACAGAGGGAGCAGATTTAAGTATGGAAGATACAGATAATGAGAGTTACATGCTATTCAGTGTGACTGAAAAGGAAGTATCATCACAAGAAGATGATGAGACATGGTTAGTTGATTGTGGCTGCACTAACCACATGACCAAGGAAGTTAAATACTTCATCACTCTTGACAAGAGCATTAAGGTGCCAATCAAAGTGGGGAATGGTCAATGCATAATGACAGCAGGAAAAGGGAATATCCAAGTGATGACAAGCCAATGGGAGAAGATCATCAAGGAGATGTTTCTAGTGTCAGGTCTAGTAAGAAACCTATTAAGTGTTTCTCAGATGATTTCAAATGGGTATGGAGTTCTATTTGAAGCAAGTAGATGCCTCATCAAGGATCCTCAAGGAAGAAGGATACTAAAACTCAAGATGAAGCATAAGAGTTTTCCATTTATATGGAGAAAGTTGGATGCAAGTGATTTACTTACAAGTGAAGGAGAAGTAAACAAGGGCAAGGCTTGAAAAGCTAAGAAGAAAGCTTGGAGTAAGAGAGAAACTCAATTAAGGGGGAGTGTTGATTGATAATTGAGTTTGTAATGTATTAAATTAGTTTTTAACTCAAGAGTGATGAATGTAAGTTGTGTTCTTTCACAATGGTCGTGTCTTTATAAACACATCGTTTTGTATTGTATAAGTAGGAGATCGAGTGCAACTATTGTATTAGACCAGAGTTTGTAAAACAATTCAGTGATTCAATAAAAGTTAGATTCTGTTACTTTTTTTTTGTTCATTTACGAGAGTGTATCTCAAAAGATTCAGAATAACAAGTAAACCTCTTGTCGTGTTCTTTGTGAGAGGAAGAAGCTTTTGCTTCTAATACTCAAGACTTGCAACCCAACTTATTTCCCCATAAACTACGGATCACTTTGTTGAACCCATAAACTAAATAATAAATATTGTAATCTCTAAACTACTCAAACTATTTGTTTTAAAATTTATTCCACATCGGATTACAACAACTTATGTAATTGTAAGTAAGCCACGTCCTTACACTTCTCAATGTTACATCTGAAAATTTAGCTACATGATATCTTTACAAAATTATTGCAGCCTTCTATCTTGAAGCAATTGATGGTAACATGTTTTCACCTTATTCTTTATCCTTCTTTCAACTTTCCTTTTACTGTTTTACAAGCTCATACTTTGAAAACATTAGCTCGCAAGTCGCAACATTAGTTATGTATAAAGACTCACCTAATTAATTATTTTCCCTCTACATGAAATCTTAATGACAACATTACTGTGTACAGTAACACACTAACGAAAGAAGCAACGAGAGTTTGCCTTTATCTCCCAGAGATCTTCCCTTCTAAGTACTTCTCTACGCTATAAAATCCACACAGACTCTTTACCACGGGCATAGTCGCTGGAACTGGCAACTCAAAATCCGTACCAGGCCCATCTCTATTTCCATCGTTGCAGTTCCTTGAAAGGGACTGTTTCCGAGCTTCCCCAATGGCTGATCTCGTTGCACAATGAACGGAAGCCGCTAGAAGCAAAGGTGGCTCACCTGATGCTGTGGATTAGATGAGAAAGGTATCGAGTAAGAAAGTAGAGATGGAACAGAAATAAGATGAGTAAGAAAGCAATAATGTCAAGAATAGCACTTTTTCATCAAACTTTTTGCAACTAGTACCACAAAACAACGATTGAATCACATTAACCAAAACATTTGCATGTTATGACTGAATATACGCGATAGTAGTGAACCAAACGTGTCATATTTGGATATCTTCTAGTAAAGCAAAGTGTCATGTACCTTTGGAAGAGAGCACGCGGTTTTTGTGATGTCCAGAGTTGAGAATCTCAACGTAGAACTGCTTCGGGATGGTATCAACCGTAGGAATTTTGTAGTCCCAAGTGCCTTGTTGCACCACAAGCCCTTTCTCATTTGTAGTGTATTCTTCCATCATGAAAAACCCTATTCCTTGAACAAACGCTCCTTCAACCTTCTCACAAACCATTTTGCTTATAAATGAATGACTCAAAGAAAACAAGAAAGAAAAATATGTAGAGAAGCTTAGCTAACCTGTCCTAAATCAACTGCAGGATTAAGACTTTTTCCGCAGTCATAAATGATATCGGATCTTACAATCTCTGTTTTCCCTGTCATGACGTCCACCTCCACCTGCAAATAGAATCAGATTATTGTTTGATTCCTCACAGTTTAACAAACAATAGTTTGCCATGTGACTTACCTCGCTGACTCCAACCCCATAGTTGAGATATTCCATGGAAGAAAACTCCGGCTTATACAATGTACTCGCTGATAAATTCACAGACTGAGCATACGCCTGATGAGGGAAAAAAAACACAAACTTAACAGTTATTCATGCAGAGTCTTTGATAATATAACAATTAGAGTTACAAAGCTACCTACTTGTTGAATAAGCATGTTCCATGTCACGGAACCTGACTTCTCAATCATCATTTGATCCATTGTAGGTTTCAGCCTCTCCACAAGGATAACACAGCAAAGCCTAACGGCTTCACAACTGTTCTCGGATGTTGTGCTACCGGCAGTGAAACCTCCTTGGATCAAAGCGAGTGTGTCGGACTGAACAACCCGTATTCTCTCTAAAAGCTTTTCGCTATCATTGCATTTGGACATACCAAGACCATAAGCAACCATCTGTTGTACTTTGGTCCACAATCCTTGTCCTATCTCAATTCCTCCAACCTCAACCACAACAGAACCATCGCTCAAAATGCTTACTTTTCCTGGAGTCGGCCTCTGCATAACTTGATGGATAATAGGTACTCGAGAAATCCCTCTCTTTCTCCATACGTTACACATATTAAACTCCTTAACCATCTCAGCTCTTTTCTTGAACTCCGAAGATATCTCTAACTTGTCCCATAATAAAGGTAGTGTATATTCATCTAGTTCACCGGACATGTGTTTATAGAACTTTTTGAGACTGTCGTAACTATGAAGGTTTATCTTTCTCACTTCATCAACGTCCATTTGAAGAGAAGAAGCTACATTCTCGATAATTGATTCTGCAATGTATGAACCTTGTACTTCCCCTGGAGCTCTCATCGCTGTTCTACTTGGAAGATTCGTCTTGCACACTTTTATATAAAACGACAAAGCTCCCCAATCATACTTCCTTAAGGGTCCCATTATATTCCGCGGCAAGATCGCGCTTATGTCCGGCTCGATCCCTGCATCTATTAGCATTGTTAGCTCTAGTGCTGTGAGCTTCCCGTCTGAACTGAAACCAACACTGTAAGTTATTTTCATCGGATGCCTTCCTCCAGCCATTATCATATCGGTCTTGCGGTTCAGATACATCTTAACAGGACGCTGCAGTTTGTGAGCAGCCAGTGCACACGCTGTTGCAACCTGAAACATGATCTCAATGAGCATTTTTACGAGAGAGAAAAACCTCCTAAAGATCTTGGTTTAGAGAAGAAACCAGACAACAAACCACTTTTGATAATACTTACAGGCATTGACTTAATAGCTTTACCACCAAAGCCACCTCCAACTCTTCTGGTGATGACTCGAACGTTATGCTCTTTAATGCCAAGACATGTAGCGATTACCGAGTGGACGTACTCAGGTGCTTGAGATGAACTGAACACTTTCACACAGTTGTCTTCATCTGGCAAGGCAAGTGCTGTTTGTGGCTCCATATAGAAGAAGTATTGTGATCCAAGCTTAAACTGGATATATAAGCAGGTGTCAATAACACATGAGATAAGCCTAAGGATGTGTAATTATACATTTTTGCTGGTAATGATTGGGAAGAATAGTTGTGATACCTCAGCCAAGACTATCTTTCGATCAGCTTCTTTCATTCCTTTCACAACATCACCAACTGGTTCAGGGTATAACATTGGATGAACATCGAAAAAGCTAGATCTTTTAACTGCATCTTCGACAGTTAATATCGGTTCTTCTAAATTCTTTGTATCATACTCAACTACTGCAAGTCTTGCTGCCCTATCTGCATGTTTCTGTGTGTCTGCAACCTGTGAAGCAACGTACTTTTTGATTAGTTATGCAAAGAAAGACGAGCATGAATTATAAAAAAGAAGAGAAATTGGGAGTTACCACAAGAGCAATTCTTTGACCAGCACATCGAGTTAGTTCATCTGCAAATAAAGGTCCCGGTCCAAAAACGGTCTTGGAACCAATGTTCTGTCCCTGTTGTGGAATATCTTTGAATGTAAGAACTGCTAAAACTCCGGTCGGAGTCATGTTCTCACTGAAGCTTATGCTTATAATCTTAGCCAAAGGCTCTGTGCTATATATAAAGGCTCCATGTAAACAGTCTGGTAAAGTCGGAATATCATCAACAAAAACAGCCTCACCTGAGAGAAACAGCTCATGTAAGGCCCAACATTGAATATGTATACTTTATTTGAATCTTTAGCAAAAAATCAAGTTACTAAAAGTGACAAAACATAAGGCATAAGAGCTAACCTGAAGCCTGTAATGCAGCTCCAACTTTCATAACCGCTTCACCTACAGGCTGAAATTCATTGCTCTCTACCACTTGTTGTGAAGATGAGAGGAAAGGAAGAGATTTTTCCGGATCGACATGGCCGTTGCTATGCTTTTCCCCTGAATCAAGGCTACATATTCTATGGCCACTATCGATCAGTGGATAGAAAAAGTCAAAAAGAAATCCAACAGCCAAGCTTCTCCTATACTCAGGGTGTGAGGTGTCTTTGCCGGGAACTATGATTCCTCTAAGTAAACCCACAGCTTCATACAGAACATTGTGGCTGAGCAATTTACCTGACAAGAACTTCTCCACTTCTGTTGCCCTGATAGAGTGATCACCACCATAAGAACCAAATGCCAAGAAGCATTTATCCACCATTACACTTCTTCTTGATGGTTCTTGATGAGACACTCTTGCAAAGAAAGCAGCATTCACATACGGTAATGCGTTTCCAATAGAGCGAGGTGCGGCTCGATAGCTTTCAAAGAGCAATTTAGTATCATCATCACCAGAAGGAGCAGTCCATGATGGAATCTCAACTTTAAAAAGAACTCGTTTGGAGTCTAATATCGGAGGCAATTCAAGAAACTCATGTAGCTTAACCTTCTCTGTTTTCCTACCATTAAGCATATGCAATGACGCATCTGCAGCGAGCAAAAGAGTGGTAATATCAGAAGGAAACTTTCTGCTCTGTGCCATGACTAAATTACCGCCGATACTCCCTGAGTTCCTGATAGAATGGTTGCCAATTTTCTCCATATGAGCAGCCATTTTCTTGAAAATAGAGGAAGACTTGGTTTCCTCCTTCAAAGCATCAATAGCATTCGATATAGTGACAGCTGCTCCAATTTCAATTCCTTTCTGATCTTTCTTGATCATCGACATCTCCGGAATGTGGCTGATATCAACATATCTATCAACCCTTTCCTCATCTTTATAATAACCTGTTCCCGTGTTGCCAACAACTAACTTCAACGAGCCAACACAATTAGCAGATTCCAATATGTTATGAAGCTCGGTTGCGCTAAAAGGAGTAGTCCAACGATACCTCGAATGATCCAAACCATTACCAACATTCTTCTTCTTCATCAAGAACTCAGGGAATGTTGTTACAAGATGGTCTTTTGGGTTGTAAGGAGGCAAATTCTTCAACATAACCTCTTTCTTTTCTCCTTTCTTCCAAAAGGAGTTCAACCCCAAATCCTCAATATCAACATCAGAAGCAAAACTCTTACAAGCATCAACAATGGGACGATAACCAGTGCATCGACAAAGGTTTCCAGCAACTGATTTCTCTGCCTCTGAAACCGTGAGGCCTGAGCTTTTGTCAGCATTTGCAAGAGCTGAGTAGAGAGAAATACACATCCCTGGTGTGCAGAAACCACATTGAGAGGCGTGAAAACCAGCGAATCGCTTGTGAATCGGATGGAAACCTTTCTTTGTGTTTCCAAGACCTTCTGATGTTGTAATGGAACATCCATTTATACTACAGAGAAGTGTGAGACAAGAGTTTATACTACATTCCTTCACTTGCTTTAACTCTGGATCGTATTTTGATAACACTACTAAACAAGCACCACACCCTCCTGCACTAAAACCAGAAAGAGAAAACAAGAACATGTTTTTAGTCAGACAAGACATTAACTCTTGTCTGAAAGATGCAGAAACTCAAAGTTTTGCTACATTTTTAGTCAAACAAGACATTTAAAACTAAGATTTGTTCTTCTGGTTCACTACTTGTGGTAAAACGGAGAGCAATAACACGAGACTCCAACTACATATATATAAGATTGATTCAGAACATAAAGGTTACGCCTTTTAATATCCAAAAGTAAAAGAAAAAGAAAATAAAAAGAGAGACAGAGAAAAAGAGATTGCCTTCGCCACAACCGAGCTTGACACTCTTAAAAGGAGTGTTGAGTCGCAAGAAGTCAAGTAGAGTAGTAGAAGGATCAATAGAGTTGACTTTGAATCTCTCTCCGTTGACTGCAAATTCTAAATCTTTCCCTTCCATTTTTTTTGTTGGGAATTAGTGACACCGAATGTTTATCAATAAGAGCTTAAAATTTTCAGAGAAACTCAGAAAAGAAATGAAAGAAAAGACATACGAACTGTGTGAATTGTTCAGGAACAAAAAGTGAGAATAAGGTTGATGAAGATAAAGTGTTTCGTTTCGGATTCTGTTATAGTTGCGCCTTTTCCACGCACAGATCTCTCTGTAAATCTAACTTTCAGACAAAAGCTCAACGGCACTGTCTGTCTGTGCGCCACGAGTCATTTTAATACTCCTAGATAAAATGATGGGTAACTAGGTGGAAAGAACCCATTTTGGTCAAAATATGTGAAAATGACACGGTCAAAAAGGTGTCAAAGAAATTAACACTCTTCCCTTATGTAATGACATTTCGTCTCTCCTTTTATTTTTAAATGGCATTTGCTATAAATTTGGTTTCTAACACTATAATTCATAAAGTTAGCCTGATCAAATAAACCGTCTTATTCTCTTTTTTTTTTTTTCGCAACCGTCTTGTCACATGCATCTCCTCCTTCTCTCGTCTAACTGTTCATCTTCTTCATCGCAAATCAAAGTTTCCAATCTTCAATCATTTATCGATTTTGATTCGTAGTTAACACTAATTCATATATCTGCTTTCCGTCTCCGATTATCTGCTCCGACCTTCATTTACAAATTTCTAGAAACATATCATCATTTCCAAGTAATCGGAAATATTTCCAATAGTTTTGACAAAATAATTATATTATCGAGTATAGTAGAAGCTGATCATTGATTAGATTTAAATATTGAATTTAGAATTTGCTAATCAATATATTACACTAATGATAATGAGTTCACTAATCATTGATTTGGATTTATATTTTGGGTTTAAGATTTACTAATCATTATATTACACTAATGATATTGAGTTTACTAATCATTAATTAGGGTTTAATTTTTGGGGTCTAGGGTTTAATAATCATTATATTACACTACTGAGTTTGGGTTCACTAATCATTAAATAGGGTTTATATTTTGGAGTTTAGGGTTTATGGTTTAGGGTTTAGGTTCACTACTGAGCTTAGGTTCACTAATCACTAATTATGATTTATATTTTGGGGTTTAGAATTTAGGGTTTAGATTCACTACTGAGATTGGGTTCACTAATCATTAATTAGGGTTTATATTTTGGGGTTTAGGGTTTAGAGTTTATGTTCACTACAGAGCTTGGGTTCACTAATCATTAATTAGGGTTTATATTTTGGGGTTTAGGATTTAGAGTTTAGGTTCACTACTGAGCTTGGGTTCACTAATCATTAATTAGGGTTTAGATTTTGGATTATAGATTTTATATGTTAATGTTAATAGTGTTATTATTTTTGAAAATTTTTATATATTAATGGAACTTTCGTTTGTTTGCTATTTTCAGTGGTAGCTGCTTTTTGGAATCTTTGTAATATACAATGGTGATTATGATGAAAATATATTTGTGCTATTAAGTTTCTTCAGGAGAGTTCCACAACTGATGTAGGCCATTCGAATTGCCCAAGTGATCATGAACTAAATTCAGTTAATGAAAGCCCCTTGTTCCAAACCATATCGGGAAACGGTTGTGTTCCCCATTTATTCCCGCTTTCGAGTTTGAATGTATGACTACTTTTGACATTTGTTTCGACTGTTTTCCATTCATGTACTCTTCTCGTATCTCTGAGTTATGCTAATGATACTTATAATAAGTTATCATCTTTAATCACCTTCTTTCATGCAATCGTTAAATTATCAGAGTAACTATTAATAAAGGAGTATTTCTCTATATTGAGTTATATTAAACTTTATCGTCATATATAAACTATTTGTACTTCGTCGAACGTATTACAATAAAGTACATAGATTGAACATTTATAAGATTATATATGTTAATATTATATCGTTAGTACATACTTCTATATAATGTATAAACAATTTTCTTGCGTAACTCTACGTTATAAAATATAATGGCCCACTTTAATCGTGTCTCCTAGACCCATTCATCAATAATTATTTCTGTAAATGGGAGGCATAGCCTCCTCGTAAACATAAACATCATCTTCTTTTTTGAAGGTTAGCCTCTGCAACTTTTATAAAAAAAAAGATTTGGGTTAGCCTTATCGACCAAAAGGGTACGACCGTCCGAAAGCGTTAGTTACTTCACTACCTTTTTGAAGACGCTATTTCAACAAATTAAGTTACGAAAGTTGTTTGGTCAGCAAACTCACCCTAAAATGAAGGGCTTATTTACAAAGAGAGAGTTACATTATGACACATTTTTTGAGTCTGTATTACAACTAAAGATACTTTAATATTAAAGATACACTTATGAGGTGTGAAATATTAAAGTTGTCCAAAAAGCAAAAGCAAAAAACAAATCAATTTTTTTTTATACATTTACTTTTCTACACTATTCTCTTATCTTTTATATTTTATTTTGGTACTTTTTCATTTTTCTGAAAAATATAAAGTAATTTTTATTTTATAATATAGATGATAAATTTTTTTTTATAATTTGATATCCATTTTCATATACTTTAGTTGCTTATTTAGTTTCTTATAGAAAAAATATTATGGACAAAATTTTGTGGACACATAATTTTTTATGGACATAATTGTGTAAATACCAAATTATGTATAGTAAGATGGAATCAGATCATTAAGATAACTAAAATATGTAGAAACATTGCAGATACCAAATCATGGATATAAAAACGTGGATACCAAATGGTGAATATAACTAAATTAAGTGGAATGATTCCCTTTAAAAGTATGTTAAGGCATATTGATAATTTGTGTCCACTAATTTATGTTCATAATCACATACAATGAAATATGTTAAGAGAAAGGAAGAATGTTACTACGAAATATGTCAAACATAGTTGTGAATGTGGGTACAAAAGATTTGCTGATATCCACACAAAAATATCTAGGTTTAGTGTGATTATATTTATAAAATTCATTGGCCATGAAAATATATATGTGTGTCCACAAGTCTGTATCTATTTTTGGGGCTAATATGTATTTCATGGGATGATGATTCTTACATGAATATATAATATCTACAAATATGTCTAATATTTTATGTCCATATTGTTGGGATTTATGGATGGTTGTGATTTATTATGATGTCCATATATGATGTTATGACTTTGGTGTCCACAAATAAGTATCCACTATCAAAATTATATTAGATGATAATTTGTCAATCATGCATCAAATCTAGACGGATATGATAAATAATTTTTTTCGAAATGAACGGCTGAAATATTAAAAATGAAAAAAATCAAATTTTGTCTTTTTGTAGAATACTGTCCAGATTTTTTTCTTTATATTTTAGTTTTCTTTTTATATTTGGAATAGATAAAACAAAAGAAAGGTAAAAGTGGATTTTTGTATACACAATTTTAGAAAAAGTGCTTCTTCAACACTTAAGTGTCTTTATTTGATATTACAATTCAAAATGTGTCTTTGAATGTAATATTCTCTTTAACAAATAACCTAAAAAGAGAAAATTAAATTGTTAGAAAGATGACAAAAAAAAATTGTTAGAAAGATGTTGAAAAGAGATAGAAAGAAAAAGTAGTGAATATGAAGGGTTTGGGTTAGATTTTTTAATTTGAGGTTTTTTTTTATTATTGAGTGTAATTTCTCTAAAATGAATCTCAATCCAATCCAATCTATTTTTTTTTTATTTATTCATGTAGTTCCTCTTATCATTACTCAAATAATTTTAAAATTTAATGACAAAAAGTAAGATAACTAACTGTTGATAACTTAATTGATAAAGATCTCTATACAAAATTTAAAGGTCACTGGTTCAATGACGTTGAAAATAAAACTAATATTACATACTGTGGTTTTGGGCTTGTGAAGATAACTTTGGTAAATAAGAAAAAACAAAATAACAATTTTTGAAAATTTACATTAATAAAAAGAAAAATTATAAACGAGATGGGGGAAATTTTGATAAATACTTTAATATGAGATTTTATATTGCAATAATATTTCTTAATACTTTTGAAAGAAAAAATATCCTAAAATACACCACATTCAAAATTATATGACCAAAATACACTAGTAAAGCAAAATAGACAAAAATAACATTCATTAATAGGTTAAATAATAATTTTATTCTTCTTAATCCTTTCATTAATATTTATAAAAATTAAAAAATAAATTAATCAATTTTTTTTTTCTTTGCTGACGATGTCAAATTTTAAATTTTTCCATCAAAAATTCTGATTTTTTTGCTGGTGACAATATCTTTCATCTTCAATCATCTTCAATCATCTTCGTCGGTGATGATCTCGAACCAAATTACATTGTTTTTTGGTCTTTATTATTATTTCCTAAACACATAAAGCT
>OVBI01003485.1:0-12176 GCA_900406495.1 Sisymbrium altissimum
AACGGCACATCCGAATATTTTGAGATGGGATATGTCTGGCTCTTGACCCGTGATCAATTGTGATGGGGAATACTTATGTTCACTAGATGGCCTGATGCGAATTAATTCGGCTGCATGTAAAACCGCATGTCCCCAAGCCGAGATCGGGAGTTTTGATCTCATAAGTAATGGTCTGGCAATAAGCTGTATCCGTTTTATAAAAGATTCAGCCAAACCGTTTTGTGTATGTACATGTGCCACAGAATGTTCAACATTTACCCCCATGGACATACAATAATCATTAAAGGCGTGGGACATGAATTCACCAGCATTGTCCAGACGTATGGACTTTAACGGAAAATCTGGAAAGTGTGCTCTAAGACGGATTAACTGAGAAAGCAATCTCAGAAATGCCAAATTCCGAGTTGACAGGATGCAGACACGTGACCATCTCGTGGATGCATCAATAAGGACCATGAAATATCGGAATGTACCACAAGGTGGTTGTATTGGTCCGCAAATGTATCCTTGTATTCTTTCCATAAAATTTATTGTTTCCTTAGTCACTTTGACTGGTGATGGCCTAATAATGAGTTTCCCTTGTGAACATGCATTACAAGTGAGATTTTTTGGGATAACTCCCCTTTCTTTCAAGGTGTGCCCTTTTGTATTTGATATTAGCTTTCGCATCATGTTTGAACCGGGATGGCCAAGCCGGTTATGCCATAGAGTGAAGTTTTTGGTGAGTGCTTTATTTACCATAGCATTAGCCTGTATCATACTGATCTTAACACAGTAAAGGCCAGTGGAAATCGTAGGAATGGTCTCTAGGACTTTCTTATGTCCTTGGGCAATCTCAAATATCAAAAAGAACTCTTTGGTTCCTTCACCCTTAGTTTCGACATGAAAACCATTCATTCGAATATCTTTAAAACTCAATAGGCTCCTTTTAGAGCTGGGTGAATATAAAGCATAAGAGATTTCTAGATGTGTACCCTTAGGCAACAATATGTTAGCATGGCCGTAGCCCTCAATTCAGTTTGCCATTCCTGTTATGGTACTTATATTAGCACTTTTGAGTGTTAGATTAATGAAATATCTTTTGTGTCTTAAAATCGTGTGGCTTGATCCACTATCCACCACGAAAATATCTTTGTCATCACTCATTCTTCAAAGACAAAGGATTATATTTTAGAGACTTTAAAATAAAATTTTCATATCATTAAGTTTAAAAACAAATAGCAAACACCAAGTTTAAAAAGAACATAGAAAATATTAAAGCAAAACACGAAAAATTAAGTATAACAATCAACTTGAATTATTAAGACAATCAGAAGTTTCATAATTCAGTGAGTCATCTTGATCATGATCGAGGTCCCCATCTTCGTCATGCTGAGCCAAGTTGATTTCCGGGTTTTTCCCTTTTAGACTCTCTTGATAGAGGTCAACAAGGTGTCTGGGAGTTCTGCAAGTCTTACCCCAATGATTGCTCATCCCACACCGATGGCATATAGATTTGGTGGTCGAGTTTTGTGGTTTGAAAGATCCCGCAGCACCACAGCCTCGACTAGTATCGGGTTGGCACCCGCGGCCTCGGTTTGAAGAACCACGGCCATAAGGGTGGTGGTTTCCACGACCACGCCCTTGCCCTTGCCATCTCCCACGTCCACGGCCACCAAAGTGCTTTGGCTCTCTTTGGACATGGTTAGTTTCTTTCTCTTCTGTGACCACATGGGTTTCGGGAAGTGGGGTTGCACCAGGAGGTCTCTTCTCACTATTTCTTAGTAGTAACTCATTGTTTTGCTCGGCTAAGAGCAGGCATGAGATCAGACTTGAATATGTCTCGAAGCCTTTTTCACGATATTGTTGTTGTAACAATATGTTACTTGTGTGGAAGGTGGAGAAAGTTTTCTCTAGCATATCTTTATCAGATATCTCATGTCCACATAGTTTCAATGTTGAAACTATTTTAAACATAGCCGATTATACTCTTCCACGGATGTAAAGTCCTGGAACCTGAGATCCCTCCAATCACTTTGGACCTTTGGCAATAGCACCGTTCTATAGTGATCATATCGTGATTCCAATTCATTCCAAAGGTCTAGAGGATTTTCAATGGTTACATATTGATTCTTGAGACTCTCATCAAGATGATGGCGAATGATCAGGATTGTCCTGTATCTATTTCTTTCGTTTTCATTATTGCCATCAATAATGCATTCGCTTAGCCCTTTTGACTTTAGAAGGATCTTAGTATCCAATGCCCATTGTAGGTAATTGTCTCCAGAGAGACTTAGCGCTGAGAATTCCAAGTTGTTTATTTTGGACATCTTGTAACCTATGTTCTAGTTTAAACAGATTTGAAGAGAAGAGGGGAATTGATCCGAAGAAGAAGAACTGCACCGGGATGCTGCGGTCCGTCGGGACGTGCGGTACGCTGGTCGGCAGTACGGTCAGGACGCGGATCGCTGGTCGGCAGTACGGTCGGGACGCGGTGCGCTGGTCTGCAGCACTACGAGATGTGGATCGCTGATCGGGACGTGGATGGTGTGCAGGTCGGGATTGATGTACTGCGGTACGACGGTGAGATAAAAGGTTTGCGATCGGCGGCGGTACGACGGTGAGATAAAAGGTTTGCGATCGGCGGCTAGGGTTTTTTCTTAGGTCGGATTTTAGTGCTTAGGATTTTAGAGACTATCGTGCTGATAACGTGTTGTGAAACTAGAGAGAAGGAGCTGTAGATTTCGTATGGGAATTGTGTGTTTATTGCATTGCCAATGAATCCTATATAAGGATTCTACAAGGGGTTAAAACGAAAGTTTAGAGAAAAGGAAATTAGCCTTTTCCTAATCCTATTGGGAAAAGGAAATAGAATTTATCATTCTCCTAATAATAAATGGAAATATATAAATGGTAATTCTTAATATAATAAAGAAATAGATTAAACCGGATTTAGGAAATTCCGGACCAAATGGTTCTGACAAATCCATAGGTTTACAACATTATAGACCTTTAATTTTTTTTTTTTTGGCATTTCCAAACAAACCTTTTTAGTTAATAATTAAGTTTTTAGGTTTTTTAATTAGTTAATAAATCTAGTTTCTCTAAAAAAAAGCCTTTTAAAGAAATTTATAGATATTAAATAATATTATTTATTAAAAAAACCCAATCAACTATGTATTAAAGGAGAAACATTCTCTACTTTTATTGATGTGGGAACACTAATTTTTTTCAGATTTTTTATTTTATTTTTTATTTATCTTTTAATCTTAAGCCTGTTACTAAATACAATTTAAAAAAAAAGATATATATATATATATATATATATATATATGTGTGTGTGTAAGAAATTTTACATAAAAATAACAATTAAATATTGTATATTTAAAGAAGATATCTTGTTTTTAAAAAATAAGATTATCCAAAATTTTGAAAATTTATTTTATTGAAATATTTAATGTTTTGGAATCTTACAAAACTCAATAAATATTTTGATATTGTCAAAGCAATACTTTAATTTTATTAATACAATTTTAATAGTGGTTGTTGATGAAAATGTATGTATTTTTATTTTCATATCTTTTATAATTTCATGTAAATTTCTATTCACATATTTTATAATTTTTTTGTTTTTTATATCGCATGATAACATATTTCTTTTTTGAAAAATATATATAAAAATAAAATAGTTAATTTTTAACTTAGAAACATAATTATATTTTGCTCACTACAATATAAATTTGAAATTTAAGAAAATAATATAATAAGTAGTTAGTCAAAACAGAAAAATAATATCAAAATAACGAAAAATTATATTATAAACTATTCACACTAACTTATGGACAAAGTAAAATCATTTTAATTGTTTGAACAGTATTTCAAAATCTTAAAATTTTTATCTAAAAAAAATTAATTATGTGGAATAGTGCAAGTACTATCCTAATTTCTTTTTTTTTTTTTTGACTAGAACCAGATATTTAAATAGCTGTTTTAAAAAATTCAGAAATATATGTTTAAAAAAAACATGAATATCTAATAATATTTTTCATTACAACCCAATTTCTTTTTAAACCGTTGTTAAGACTTGAACACAAAAGAGTTTCTTAAAAATTAGAAAGGTTCATTACCTTAAAATGCATTGCAGAAATGTCAAAAAGTCTTTTGTAAAAAGTATGATCACAAAGTGTCAAGAGGGACCCATGACAGGGAAACCCAAAGAACAATGCAGAGAATGAAGACGTGGCACCAACGCGTGGGTTACAGCGTCATTTCCGTGTGACTCATTGGCCTTTTATACACAGAAACCCATTTCAGATCCAATACACAGATCAATTCGCTTGTCTTCTCAAAACCGAACTACAACATTGTCAAAGCTACAACTTAAGGTACATAAGTTCATATTTTCCCTTTATTTGATCCCTGTCCATAAAAGTATTTTGTTCTGAATTCTGATGCATATTTCTTGAATTTGATAGATCTGAAATTTTGGATTTCTTATGATTTAGTGCTTCTTTACTTAGTATATTTCTTCCTTAGGTCTCACGGTCAATCTGATGAAAACTAAACTGAATCTGGAATCTCTGTTTCTATATCGTTCCTAGGAGAATTTTGAGAAAAGTACAAAGCAGGCTTAAACTTGTTCTGCCTAGCTGTTTGTTCGATTAGAAATAAAACCAAAGCTCTACATAAAACGTGGAATCAAATTATCAAAATATCATTAATAAAAATTGAGAAACGTGGCGTTACAAATTTTTTTTTTGAGAAACAGTGACACATAAGCGAACTAATGTTCGATGACATAAGTTTTCTCCCTCTTTGGGCATCACGCGATAAGACCTGATGTTCATTTTTGGTCACAACATTTTTACGATTTTTCTTATGATCCATTTTATATATGACAACAACAAATAATAGTAATCAAATGGTGAAAATTTAAGTTTTCTATATGTGTTGGTAAACTACCAATATTTAAATAAATAAAAATCAATGACCGGTACGAAGAAAGCATTTCTCTTGCCAATAAACAGAAAAGTTGTAGCTCTTCTTTTATCATATAACAACTATATTTTTTTCTTTGTCTACCAGGAAATAATGTCATCGAACGAAGAAAATGTCACGAAAGAGAAACTTCATGTGAAAATGAAGACGCAGGAATCGGATGCAAACGAGAAGGCAGAGAATGTTAAGGTGGAGATGGAGATGGAGATGGAAGTGAAGGCCAAGTCAGTTGAGAAGGTTAAAACAGAGAAGAAAGAAGAAGAGAGTGGAGGGAAATCAAAGAAGGAAAAGGAAAAAGAAAAAATAAAGAGCAAGAAGGATGACTCAGATGTAAAACAAGATAAACATGGGAAACATGAAGAAGGCCATGGAGATATGGATGTGGAAGATCAAGACAAAGAACACAAGAAGAAAAAGAAGAATAAAGAGAAGAATCAGGAGGATGCAGTCAAACAAACGGAAGAGTTGGAAGAAGAAGGTAAAAAGAAGAAGAAGAAAGAGAAGGATGAAGGAGCTGAAGATGAAAAAGACAAGAAAAAAGATAAAGAGAAGAAACAGAAAGAAGAATCCAAGGGTAAGGAAGACAAGAAAATGAAAGAAAAGGAACTGATTGGCGAAGACAAGAAGAAGAAAAATGAAGAGAAGGATGACTCTGAGGAAGAAGTTGATGGAAAGAAGAAAAAAGAGAAGAAAGAACATGATATGGAAAATGATGGAAACGTGGATGAGCAAGATAAGGAACACAAGAAGAAAAAAAAGGAGAAGGAGAAGAAACAGAAGGATGTATCCAAACAAAAAGAGGAGTTAGATGATGAAGAGGAAGAAGAAGGTAAAAAGAAGAAGAAGAAAGAAAAGGATGAAGCAGGTGCAGAGGAAAAAGACAACAAGAAAGATAAAGAGAAGAAACCGAAAGAGGGTAAGGAAGATAAGAAGAAGAAAGAAAAGGAATTGGATGGTGCAGACAAGAAGAAGAAAAAGGAAGGGAAGGATGATCTTAAGGAAGAAGATGAAGGAAAGAAGAAAAAAGAAAAGAAAAAAGAGAAGAAAGAAGACGAAGAAGAAGATCAAAAGGAGGGAAAGAAAAAGAAGAATAAAGATAAGGAGAAGAAGAAGGATACAGATGAGTTATGTGAGAAAGAAGCAGAAGATGAAGGAGAAATGAAGCTGAAAAAGGTAACAAAGGAGAACAAGAAAGAGAAGGCCGGAAAAGATAACAAAGAAGACAAGACGAAGGAAAAAAAACCTTGATACTGAAGTGTTGTCAAGAGATATAAACTTTGAAGAACCAGAAGCTGAGAGAGAGGAAGGCAAGCCGAAAGAGGTGGAGGAAGAAGATGATAGTGAAGAAAAAAAGAAGTATAAAGGAGTAAGCGGAGAGGATGATCAAGAGGGGAAGAAAACAAAGAAGAAAGATAAAGAGAAGAGCAAGAAGAAAGATACAAAGGAATCGAAAAAGACAGAGGATGAAGAAGAGAAGAAAGCTCACACTGAAGTTGACAGTGATACGAAAGACATCAAAATAGTAGAATCAGAAGCTGAAGATGGCGATGAAGAAAAGGGGAAAAAAGCAAAGAAAAAAGAAGAAAAGAAAGACAAAGATGTGAAGAAGCTTAAAGAAACCAAGAAGAAAGGTAATGACATTGGTAAGCTGAAAATGAAGCTAGAGAAGATCGATGAAAAAATTGGAGCCTTAATGGAGAAAAAGGCAGAAATCTTGAATCAGATTAAAGATGCAGAGGGAGAGGAACAAAAGAAAACTGAAAACAAGTTGGAGGTGGCTGAGGATGTAAAGTAACTGAACTTGTTATTCGAGAGTGAGCAAGATCGACAGAGACGATGAGGCTTCATGTTTCTTGGTACAGTTGCACTGGACTCGGGATTTAAACTTTTTTTTTTTTTCTGTTGAGTTTTCAGTTTACTTGTGATAAATTTAACTTGTTTTTGTACTTTTGATGTTGTACATTCATGCAATCCATTTTGTAATAATAATTATGACTTTGTTTCCCAATTTATTAGTTGAAGATTAGCATCTTACTAATATTATTTGCAAAGTACACTTTTCAAAAAACTCAACAAATACCTTATAATTACAAAATATGCCACTGAATTTATTAAAAAAAACTGTTTGGCAATCAGTATAAAAAGGCTAAAAACGTACTAAAAAAACTGAGTTAACTCAGTTTCGACTCGACCCGACCCGGACCCAGACAGATACATGCACGGATTCTGGTTTATCACTTAAATCAAACCATCATTGATCAGTTGAATTGCTCCGGTTATACTGAGACTAAACCAATAAAATTCATTAACAAACAAATCCGAATATACCTTTTAATCAATACAAATAAAACCAATAAACCAATTAAATCCGAAAATATCTCTTAATATCTACATTAATTGCAACCATTCCTTATTTTCCAAAAAAATATCTACATGAATCTCGGCCAATTTTAAATCCCACATATTTCTCTTAATTTCACCACAAATATAGCAATATCTCCTTTAATTCGACCAAAATACATTTGGTAACTATCCTAATCAATAAATCTGCATATTCTTTGATAATAATGCATTTGGCCAGATAATAAACTCCCTCTTTACTATGATAAAGATAAAACCCAAAATATTAAATATATAATACACACAATTACACCTAAAATATCTACATACCTAAACTAAATATTCAAATAACTTCCAAAATTAAAGACAATTTCAACCAATATCGTTCATGTATATCTTTTAGATTCAGAATTTGAAGTCAATCTATTTTGTGCACATTATAAACCGTAACACCCTAGACGTTATCCTATATAAACACACAAACACGATCCCCAATTATTTACCAAGTAGAAAAAATTACCTCATAAATTCCTGAATCGAAAATCGCTCAGCCTTTACCAATAACGTTCTTGAAGAACATCAAACCAGCAAGTCAAAATCCTGCATACATGGAAGACATTCAAAATGGTCAGTAGTTTATTTTAAATTTCGATCCCTTTTTCCAATATTTAAACTATCCAACTTACTAACACATTTTAAATATCTTAGCAGCAATAGAATGGTCAAAAATTGATAAAGAATAACATTAATGATGATTTCAGCATTCCAATTTCAGCAATCATCATCAATTATTTCTATTTCTGAGGTATATTCGAATGCATTTTGTATTAAATTTTTAAAATCCATAATTCCATATGTAATAAAATACTAACTTACTTTGGTAATTTTCAAACATTTTCTGAAGCATTTGATCCGACTTCCAATAGCCAGGTTTCATAACTTGGTGTTGCTGTTTAACAAAACTAAAAATCAATTAGACTAAAATCAACAACAATATAATACTATATATACACTAGATGTGGTTTGCTAATGAAACTTATCTTTTTTTCAAGTTTTATACGCGGTAATAGGAGAGATGGCCATGGTGATGTGTCTACCTCTTCAAACGGTAAGTAAACACATTCATAGGATTCATTCCAGATAAAGCTGGTGCTATCGGCGAAAACTTGATCCCATACGGTGAGCCTGGCAAAGTAACACCAGTTTTCTGGCCAATAAATGCAAAACACTCTGTTGAAGTCATTCTTAAGGTAAGATGCGTGACGAGCATTGCAAGCAACAGACATCAGTGAAACAGAACAACGCATACCTGAGTTAGCTGTCTGCTTTCATGATTTCCACGCAAAAGTGTGATATGGGCTGGATATCTAAAAGAGAGAGATCGGTTTTAAGCACAATGGAGCAATGTGAAATACAAGAGAAAGATGTGTGTTTACAGCTTAGAGAGCATTCTCAAGAGAGCTACGGCATACAGCAAAACATTAACTTCTTAAGAATTTCAAAACGTACCTTGCTTTAAGAAGCAAAAGAATACTGAAAACTTCAAGACTGTTGTAACCTCTATCAACGAAATCTCCCTGAAAAATGCCCCAAAGCAGAATATAAATCTATGTGTACATCATACTGATTGATGTGTCAAAGAAAAAAGAAGAGAGTAGTATATCATAAATATGTAATTAGTCTCGGGAACGTGACCACCGGTCTGGAAAAGATCTCTTCATGAGATCATGAAACTGGCCATGGATATCACCACAGACAGGACTGTTGACAGGTTGTACATTTGATTTCTCAATGAGAATTTCTTTGACCTGTAAAACAGTATAAAAGAAAACGTATCTTGAGATGACCAATATATCTTCTGATGAAAAAACAATGACAATTCTGGAATTGGACTAATGGCGTACCTCCAATGTGGAAATACACTCAAATTCATCACCGAAGTCCCCCCAAATGCCAATGGTACCTTCAAAACTTGCAGTAGCTAATAACTTCCATGAAGGTGACCAAGCACAAGACCTCACAGTTCTTGTGTGCGTTTCTTCTAACACTGTCTGAAAAATCACAACACACAAAGGACAAGTCTCATATAACCAATAAAGCTTTGGCCTTTGGGGGCTAACATCACAGAAAGTAAACATAATTGTCAGTAAATGTTCAAGTTCATGTTAAGAATCGAAACAAAATCCACAAATTATAAGGTCAAGTAACAATAAATCTTTTAAGGTAGAAATGTGAATACTTTTAACAAACAGATGAATATTATTAACAAAACCTATAAAGCTTTGGCCTTTAGGGGCTAATAGCACAACTAACTCTAAGTTCAACGGTCAAGTTAAGACCTAAAGACAATCGGAACAAAACCCACAACTTATCAGGTCATGTAACAATAAATTCACCATCTTTTAAAGCAGAAAGGTGAAAACTTTGAACAAACACAGATGAATATTATTAACATAACCTATAAAGCTTTGGCCTTTGGGGGCTAATAGCACAAGAACAAGCACAACTAATTCTAAGTTCAAAGGTCAAGTTAACCCCTGTAGAAAATCGGTGATATTGTAGTATTAGCTAATTTGAAGAGAGATGGTTACCGAGCAGACTCCGGCGAAAAAGAACGAAATTGGACTTGGCTTCTTATCGGAAGCTGAGCCTTTGGCGGCTCTGTAAGCTTCATGAGGCACAACACCATAAACGATAGAGAGATTAACCCCACCTTGATTGCATGGTGGCTGAATATGGTTTAGATGGGTATATCTGAAACTTAATCGACGAAAAGGAAAGTGAACCTATTCTTCTTTCTTAATTTTGTTATTGTGGCACATATTAGAAAAACGTATTTCTATCATTGAACTGCCACGTATATAATTATTTATTTCAGATTTTTCTGCTATTTATGTCACTTTACAATTATAATTATATTCTTGATTCTAAAAATATTATTAAACTTTATTGATTTTTTTCTTTTTATAATCATATAAATTGTCTTATATTTTCGTTAACAAATAAATAGATTTCAAGAAACATATAATTATATACAATTAAATATACAACATTATTTATAATATAACTAAAACAAATAAAGAATTTCATACTAATTTAACTCAAATATATAATAAACATAAAAATATTACATCAAGAAAATATCAAAACATTTAGATTTAATAATAAATATGATTTACTTACAAATAAACAATTAAGTTTTAATTTTACATTCTTTAAACTAAAAATTAATTAAAAATTTCAACATAATTAAAATAAATAAATAAATAATTAAACCAAAAATCAAAGAACAAAATATATAATTTAAAATTAAGTAATATCCTTTTAAATATAAAAATAAAAAAATAAAAAACTCAAATCATTATAGATTTATTTATAATATTTATAAAATCAGAATATATTTTTTAGATTATCATTCTCTTACATTAATTATATCTATTTGGATCAGTTTTATTTCTAAATCTAGGATTGGGCAAAATATTCGAACCCGAAAATCCAAACTGAACCCGATCCGAAAAAATAGAACCGAACCGATAAAAACCCGAATAGGTCTAGATTTTTGGTATTTCAAAAACCGAACCCAAACCCGGACCGAACCAAGAACGAATAAGTACCCAAAATATCCGAAATATAAATATATTTTTAAAATTATTATTTATACATATGTTTACATAGTTTAAAATACTCGAACCCGAATTGACCTTGAATCGAACCCAAATGAATACCCGATTGCCCAGGCCTATCTAAATCTAACACAAATTGGCAATGTTTTAAAAAATAATTCAACTCAAATACAAATATTTCCAAACAAAATTCTTAAAAAAAAAAAAAAAAGGCTTCCCCCGTGCAGCAGACACGGGTCAGGTACTAGTTAGGAATGAACACGCAAAAATTGAGACGTAATTTTCGTTAGTGTGATTGGGCTCAGATAGGTGGGTTCTTCTTTTGCTAATGGGCTGTGTGGTTATAGCTGGCGCAAGAGGAAGTTTGCAATGAAGAAAACTCTGAGATGAAGTAACTACAATACTCTGTTTTATGAGACAAAAACAGAGGAGCTTGGAGCTGTGTCATTGCTAGGTGTCAATCAATGACATGATAAAAGCAGGAGCTGTAAAAAGAAGGGTATTGATGCAGGATTTATAAATCTTCGTAAGAGAGAAACCAAGAACAAAGGTTCACAACATCAAAACAAGAAATACAGAGATAGAGAAGATAAAAGAGTGAAAAAAAAAAGCTTGTGAGAAGAGTGACTTTTTTTATGAAAGCTTGTTCATCTGATTTTCTTCTTGGGGTTAATTCTCTGTAAGTTGAGTGACGTGAGCTTGGTAAGTGATCTCTCTTGTTATTTTCTGCATCAAGGATATAACCCTTGTGAGCTGGTGTAAGCTCACCGAGACGTACCGAGATCGTGTTGATCTTGGGAACTCGTACTTCATTGTGTTCTTTAGTACACAAACGAATCAGCACAAGCTAAACTCATCACCTGCAATCTAAAACAGAATTGAATAGTTGAACAAAACACCAACAGTGGTATCAGAGCAAGGCTACAGCTATTCAGTTTTAAGAAAAGTTAGAAGCTGTGATCGTGAAAGGTACGTATCTTCACCGGTACTTGTACAAAGAGTTGTTGCTGTTTCTTTGGGATATCTGAGTTTGAGTTCAAAGATATAAAGCTTGTAGGACTACAAGTTTTGTGAGATGGAGCCAACTCAGGGCAGATTTGAAGTGGAGAAATTTGATGGAGAGGGTGATTTTACTTTATGGAAGCATAAGTTCTTGTCACAGTTGGAGATCTTAGGGTTTGATTATGTGCTACAGCCAGAAGCTGTTGAGGATCCCAAAACCCAAGAAGAGGGAGC
>OVBI01003486.1:0-12173 GCA_900406495.1 Sisymbrium altissimum
TATACAATATAGTTATGAATAAATCCATTATATATGATAAAAGATATAATGACATTATGTGTAATTAATCTAGCAAAATATGACCTTTTTATTTGAGACTTAAGAAGCTCTCTAGTGATGACACATCATCATGGCACTCATGTAATAAACACATGATGATAAGGTTATTCATTTTTTAGGATCCTCAAATAATATATAGGGGATTAGAAACATTAACTTCCAAGAAACTACAACAAACAAAAAGACTATTGTGGTTTTGTGTACTTAAAATACTACATAATTTCCAGGAAAGTGCGATAAGTATTCAAAGAGGGACTAGTAGTATAAAAAGTGGTGGGTGGGTCGGTAAAAAGACAGATGATAAAGATTGGTATATAAAGTGTAGTAGAAGAAATATTGGTATGTAAAGAAGGAAAAAAATAAATAAATAACGATGAGTTCATATCCTACAATGAAACATGATGTGTTCTTAAGTTTCAGGAGCAAAGACACTCGTGACAGCTTCGTAAGCCATCTATGTGGCTGTCTACGTAGGAAACGGATCAGAACCTACTTATATGACGAACTACCAAGCGAAGATAGATATGAAGAGTCGTTAAAAGCAATCGAAGTATCAAGAGTTTCAGTGATTGTGTTCTCCGATAACTTTGGAGATTCGAAATTTTGTTTAGATGAAGTTGTAGCAATCTTGAAATGCAAAGAGAGGTTTGGTCAGATTGTGATACCTGTCCTTTACCATGTTGATCCTGTCGACATTGAAAATCAGACAGGAAGCTTCGGAGAATCCTTTGCTAAGCGACGGGATAAAGCTGAGCAGCTTAAAGAATGGAAAGATGGTTTTACAGAAGCCATTAATCTCCCCGGATGGAGTACTAAGGACTTGAGGTATAACTCCAATTAGTACTTTCGATTCAAATGCTTATTAGCCTTTTATAGATGTGCTTCTTTTGCAAGGGATGATGAGATGTTGGTGAATGAAATAGCTCGTGACATTGAGAGCAAACTTCTAAGAACGTCAAGAACAAAGGTTTTTATTAAATTGAAGTTTTAAGGTTTTGTAGCTCACAATTTTGCTGGCCAAAATGATTTGAATCCCAAGTCAAACCAATTTGACAATGAGTTAAATCAGCATTACTTAAGATCATTCCTTATTTCAAATTTGAGAATCGTAACAACTTCTTTGTCTTGTTTTCTAACAGGTCATGATTGAATGGTCTCTAGTCATCACCAACCTTATGTTGGAAATACCTTCCACTGTCTTAGACCAGATCTCTTCTACTCATAAACCTTTGTATGCGTTGGCTTCAATGTCAATGTCATTGTTATCTTGTCTACTTTGCCTCTTAGATCTCTTACACAAAGGCCGAGTTGAGAGAGTTGTGTGGAAGTGGAGTTGGCCCATTCCTTGGTTTCACTATCCAACTCAGAGACCAAACAGATTTGGTAGCTTTCCAGATATGATTGGATTGGTTTGCGCCTTGTGTCAAACCATTCTCACTGCTGTTAACTATTCATGCATCACACATAGAGATGATTCTCCCATCAAGTTCTCGGTTTGGCCAATCATGTTTGCACTTGGTTTACTTTGTACTTTGTTTATCAAAAGATCTAGCTAGTTATCTTGTCTACTTTGCTTCTTAGATCTCTTACACAAAGGCCGAGTTGAGAGAGTTGGTTGGAAGTGGAATTGGCCCATTCCTTGATTTCACTATCCAACTCAGAGACCAAACTGATTTGGTAGCTTTCCAGATATGGTTGGATTAGTTTGCGCCTTGTGTCAAACCATTCTCACTGCTGTTAACTATTCATTCATCACACATAGAGATGATTCTCCCATCAAGTTCTCGGTTTGGCCAATCATATTTGCACTTGGTTTACTTTGTACTTTGTTTAATGAAAGATCTAGCTAGTTAGTTTTTTGGTTTTACTTATTTTATGCGTAATTTAGTTCTCTAAGTAGCTGAACCGGGACACTCAATTCGTTTGGTATATTTATATACTATATTCCAAACGATAATGTTCATATGGTTCATGTCATGTGTGACAGTTGTGTTGCTTATAATTCATGGTTGAGTCTCCGGGGTTGACTACTTGATAACTCTTTCACTTAATATTAGACTCTAAGTGTTTAATCAAGAGAAATATGGTCGCGTTTTCGCAAAAAAAAAGTATGGATTTCTTAATAAGCCAAGAAAACACACAAACTAGTGTTGACTTAATCGATTTAAGTCTCATTTTCGTCAAAGTTACCTTCTATGTGTTTAGTATTGATGTCTGAATCGGAAATACATAGAGTACCATTTTCCTCAAATAAGATGTTGTATCTGATTAAAAAATTAAAAATTCATCTCCCTCATGTTTTGGGTAATGTTGCCCCTTTGCGGCTTTGCCTTTCAGGCTTTCATGAACAATAAATGATGCAACAAAACAAATTAGGCTTTTAAAGTCTCTGGAAGGCGACCAATGGGATTAGACGCTTCAAAGAGAAATAGGTTTTTTTATTCGAAAACGTTAAAAAAAAATGAAAAAAAATCGTGAACGGCAGGATTCGAACCTGCGCGGGCAAAGCCCACATGATTTCTAGTCATGCCCGATAACCACTCCGGCACGTCCACTGTTTGTGTTTATATTTAAGTAAGATTTAAATAACATATTTCCTAAACAACACATCTAACAAAACCAAACTCTATAATCATTGGGTACATCCGATGAACCTTATCGTCCTCTTGCCATAGGTGGCTATAGACTCATTTTTATGCGTTTGTATTGGGCTTCACATCTGAGCATGGTCCAAACCAAACACATTGTTGTTGAGAGACCCAAACTAACCTAGATTGCAGATTAGTTTAAGAAAAGCCCAACAAACTGTCGAGTTTACCACCATGAAAAGTCCGATTTAATATTCTTGGACTAGAGTAACAAAGTCAAACGTCAAGCCTATGAAAGTTGGTGTTTCAGATTTTCCAGGAACGGCGACCACGTGTCGCTAGCTAGCAGGACTAGCTTGTGGAATCTCGGAGACGAGCTGCAATATATGTGTCTTCGGAAATAGTGGAGCTGATCAAAAGACGAAACTTTTTTTTCTCATATAATTTGAAATTTTTCATGTAACCAACCTTAAGCTTCAAACCGTTACTTTTATCTTGCAAACACTTTTTTGCACTTGTGAATTCAGTTATCAACTAGAAAAAGTTGCAATCATTTCGATTTAGTCATTATTTTGGTTGTTGAACCCTACAAACTCAAATATCACTATCTATATTGATTTTATTGCATTAGGTATAACTCTTGCCCTATTGGTTGTTGTCTTTTTAAAGGCTTGTCCCATTTTTAGACAAGCAAAATGGGACTCGATAGTCGATATCGTTAAAAGTGGTTCAATTGATAGAAAATAGAAATCAAGGATTCATTTCAAATTGCAAATAAAGAGACTCAAGCCACTTGTTGTGACTGGTCCCACACTCCCACTTATGTCCACTGGCTAGTATCTTCTCACCAGACAACACTGGATCTGGAGGCCATATTCTCTTGTGGACAACTTGATCCCCACCATCACCTAATGATTGATCCATTTTTTTAACATTGTAAAAATCCTTTATAGTTTCTATTCAAAATCAAATATGTATGATTGAAATAGCTTATGCGTCCTTTTTTAGATAGTGTTTTGATTTATTTCCATTATAATTATTGTAAACTATTTTCTTTTCAACATCATTGCAATCTAATTAATCACTCTTAATGGTTATCAGAAGTTCAGAACATAGAATGTTGCAAATATGTGGACCCGTGTCGGTTGTTGTGAAACTTTAACGATAATTATTCATTTTTATTTTGTTAGTTAATTTTCCCATATGTTTCGTTAGCTCTCATATTGGAGTTGGCGTTGTAAAGTTTGACATATTAGGACCTTAATTAAGACCAGACCAGACCACTTCATTCTTTCTCAACAACAAACACGTGTATTACGAACACCGAACGCATTATTTGATATCCGGAGTGATACTAAGTTCTTTAACTATATCTGGCCGTCACGGAATGCATTACGAACTCCCACATGTCCACATGCCTCCAATTTAAAAAACTGATTATTGTTTCGTCCATATATAATTGAACAAGGTTTTAATAAATTACCCTATATAAGATTTTTAAAGGGAAGACAATTATTTTGCCAAGAGCTTTTATGCAAGTGGTTTCCCTTTTCTCCTTAGCGTCTTCGAACAATAAAAATCAACTTTGACTGAAACTAACATTTTGAAGTTATACATATAATTTCCCCAAAAAAGCATTGCACAATATACACAACAGATGTTCATGAGGGCTATTCAAAAGGAATACTGCAAAGCAATCATTTGCAAGAGTTTTGGGTCAAGCCTAAGTAAATCTATTTTTCAATGGTTCATTAACCTCCCTAACAAGTCGATATACTAGTTTACAGCACTAATTGATCTTGTAGTAGCAGTTCGCTACTAGTAGAAATCTGGAGAAAACAGCTAATATCTTTTACGAGTTACAACTAAAAAGAGAAAAACCCTTACATGCTTACGTAAAATAGTTCAACAAAGATAAAATGTTTATTCCTAACTACAATTATATGTCTAATGCAATTTCTGTCTACAAAAAGGGGTTATTTTCTGATGGCGATTTATACAAAAAATTAACAAAGTATCAATGTAAGACCATGGACAACGTTCTGAATAGAGCTTGATCACAGATAAAATGGGAGGAAGACTGACCCAATCGACAACATCATTCTCCAAATCCTGATTCGCACGTGATAAGGATAAAGATACCGAATAGAGATGACAAACCTTACCAAAAAAACTCAACATCATTCTCCAAATCCTGATTCGCACGTGATAAGGATAAAGAGACCGACTAGAGATGACAAACCTTACCAAAAAAACTCGTAACGATAATAGAATCAGTCACCAACCAATGAATGTAGTTTAAAATGAAAAGCGCGCAACATCGGCATGGTCTGATATGGACAATATTCTAATCTCTCGTGCAGAGATAATTGGTGTAATAGGTCAAATGTCTGGTGTGTAATGGCCTTAAAAGATGAAGACACCTTCGGAGAAACGTGACACATCTAAGTGGTATGGTTTTTATAGTGACCACGGTCATAAGACAGAGAATGAAATTACTCTAAGGTTATAATTTGATGACTTACTTAAGAAAATCATTTAAGGGAGTATCTATCCTACAAAACAAAAAACCCACTTCGTAAAAAGAGGCAAAAGCAGAGATCAAGGTAAAATGGCCCCTTCAACCCTGAAACACGACATGGTTATCAACGTTATCTTAGGAGGTTCCGAGGTCAGCGGAATCACACATTCAGATGCCAAGAGTAGCACGAAAGAGTCATGATATTGTCGAAGTCATAAGTGGTCAGTTGTCAAAATGCATAATCAGCTTTACGTCAAGTGAAATCCAAAAGGTTGTTTCCCCTCACCACGACGCATTGGTCATATCTCTGACCGTGGGAAACTGTTTGATGAAAAGAGTTTTATTTAACAATGGAAGCTCAATAAACATCCTTTTCATGGAAGCTAAAGTGTTACAGAAAGTGGCAAACCATAGAACTCTAAAATTTTGGCAATGTCGTCAGTCATGAAGATTGATGGAGGATTGTTATCGAGACTTTTAACTGCAGTCGACGCATTTCTATTTCTGCGTAACAATTTTAACATCGTGGGAATATGAGATCGACCCTAAGCAAAATGACTATGTTTGTGTAGTTTATATAAGAAGCAGGAATGTCGACATAGAAACCTTGGGAATCATCCATCCTAAAGAAACCTAATACTCCTAAATGCAGAGTGTGTGTATATATAAAAAAAACGTAAAAGAAAAAAGGAGGGGAGGGAAAAAGGTGAGATAAAGGTGAATTATCATGAATTTGATATTAGAAAACACAAATTGGGGTCGAAACTCCATGTCCCGCATAGAAACAAAAACAGAATTAATAAGATTAATTACTCGTTTGTTTTTAAACGAAATTGTAATTTGCATTTAAAAAAAATATAAATAACTATTTGGTAATAATTAAATAAAATGATAAACTCCAAGGTCATTGTTATTATGGTTTACTTAATGAGAAATTACACGATCTAACCGTGTTTGACCGGTTAATATGCATAACTAACCCTTCTCCAAGATGTTAGAATAAACTAACATTTTTCCTCCTAGATTTTACTCTTTCTACCTTTCCTTTTCTTATTAATGACATTTGCATTCGATTACTTGCTCTGACACAAAATCTTTCTTTCAAAGACTAGCCCGATCGAAATTCTCCGACTCACCATCTCAAATAAACGTCCATTTCTGTATTCTTTCTAACACAAAATTCTTCATCTTTCTTCTTTTTCTCAAGATCCATATTTATACGATTTCGTGAAACTCTCCGGAAATGATGTTTATGGAATCGTTTGATAATTTTGGAGATGACGTCACTTCATAAATCCATGGATGGAACGAGAAGAATTTAAAGAGAAAACTGTACATACTTTAGGTAAGTTTTTGGAGATTCAAAATAGAATATATGTTTATATATAAAAATATATATAATGATTAATTGTGAGAAAATCTTTTCACGAAAACTAAAATGAAGAAGATGAATAGTATATTTACAGGGTTAATATTTCAAAGTTTACGTAAACATATACAAATTTATGTAAACATATAACATCAAATTTTTCAAAATTAATTATGTAAATTGACGTCGATCGACGATTATTATTGAAATAGATAGTACATCTTTTTTGTTTGCTGTGGATTAATATGGGTCTTGTGCTAAATCTTACAAAATTAAAATTAGACTAACTTTCTCTGTTCAAAGTTTAGTAATAAAAAAATTTGACACATAAGAAATAAGATGAACAGTATTTTTACAGGGTTAATAAATTAATATTTATAGAAATATAGACATCTCCAAAACTTTGGAAAGGTTTGAAAAGAAATATTCATGGTAATGAATAAGTTTTATAAGGTATAATGTATACTAATCAACTTAAGTTCACCATTCTACAATTACAGTTTAAAGTTTAGATTTTATGAATTAGGATTGAGACTTAAGGTTTGCGGTTAACACATCAATGTTTATATTAAAATATAAATGTTTTCAAAACTTTTGCAAGGTTTCAAAAATTATTTCTAGTAATTAGTAAGTTGTATAAGGTATAATGTAGATTTTTGTTATTTCGGAATACTGTACACTAATTGGTTTGAGTTCACTAATCTTTAATATGGAGTTTATCATTTAGGGTTTAGATTTTGTTATTTCGAAATACTGTATACCAAATGTTTTGCGTTCACTAATCGTTAATTAGGGTTTATAGTTTATATTTTTGTTATTTCAAAATACTATACACTATTTGGTTTGGGTTCATTAATCTTTAGTTAGAGTATAGGGTTTAAATTTTTGTTTTTTTCGAAATACTGTACATCAATTGGTTTGGGTTCACTAATCATTCGTTAGTGTTTATATTTTTGTTATTTCAAATATTATACACCAATTTGTTTGGGTTCACTAATCTTTAGTTAGTGTTTATGGTTTAGATTTTTGGTTTTTCGCAAAATACTATATACCAATTGGTTTGGGTTCACTAATCCTTAGTTAGGGTTGAACATTTAGATTTTTGTTTTTTGAAATATTGTACATCAATTGGTTTGGGTTCACTAATAATTCGTTAGGGTTTAAATTTTTGCTATTTCAAAATATTATACACCAATTGGCTTGGATTCACTAATCTTTAGTTATGATTTAGGGTTTAGATTTTTGTTTTTTCGAAATATTGTGCACCGATTGGTTTGGGTTCACTAATCATTCATTAGAGTTTAGTTTTTTGTTATTTCAAAATATTATACATCAATTGGTTTGGTTTAAGTTTACTAATCTTTCGTTAGGGTTTAGATTGTTGTTATTTCAAAATATTATACGATATAATCCTATTTGACTGGTTAATATGCATAACTAATCCCTCTCCAAAAGCTTAGCAAATTCACCTTATTTAGTTAGATTTTAGGGTTTAGATTTATGTTTTTCTAAATATTGTACACAATCGGTCTGAGTTCATTAGTCCTTAGTTAGGGTTTATATTTTTGTTTTTTCAAAGTAATATACATCAATTGCTTTGGATTCACTAATCATTCGTTAGATTTTAGATTTTTGTTATTTCAAAATATTATACACCAATTGGTTTGAGTTCACTAATCTTTAGTTAGGAAATTATTTTTCGAAATACTATACACCAATTGGATTGAGTTCACTAATCCTTAGTTAAAATTTAGATTTTTGTTATTTCAAAATATTATAAAACAATTGGTTTGAGTTCAGTAAACTTTAGTTAGTGTTTATAAAAATTTATATTTTAAGGTTTAGGATTTCTAGTTAACATGAAATCAATTACAATATTTTTTTTGGGTTCATTAATTATTTCTTAAAATATTCTCTATTTTCTCTATAGAATTTAGTGTTTTATGTATATGTTATTTATGATATATGACTAGATTTATTACTATTATTACTATTATTACTATTATTGCTATAAACATATATCTATTTATTGAAATTTTTATATAATAAAATCACCTTTTTTTAATGAAATCACATGTTTTTTTTTTTTAACTTTTAAAGTGTTAACGTTTACAAAACAACCACATCACACATTAAAATGTTAGAAAACTATCATTTTTAAAATAAGGTATAATTGGTTACGAATTTGTTTTAGAAAATAATATTTGGTCAGACTCTAAAATCTCAAATTTTTTTAGTTGTTCGTGTTTGATAGCAAATTCATCCTTACTTAATCTTTCCAAATTGTTGCAATGCCATCTAAAGACTCTAGATTACACTTATAAAGATAACCCAAGACTTTGACAAAAAAAAAAAAAAAAGGAAAAAAAAAAAAAANGATAACCCAAATAAAACATAGCTCACATCCCTCACATCAAAAATATCTCAAATATAATTTACAGAAAATAAACGGAGTATATTCGTCAGCATCCATCAAAAATCTTTAAAACTCACTCATATGGACCAAAAGTTAAGTTGAATCAACCACCCAATAAAATATCTCCATTCATACATAACATAGACAATCCATAGACATTGACATCAAATTTGTAACGTCATGAGCTGGTTTCTATATTAATCACACACATCAAAAGTATCTAAAAAGGAAAGAACATGTTGACCAGAGAATAAACCCAACCCCCCCAAAAAAAAAAACCAAAGGGTAAAACTGTCATTTACATCTTGTTGGGGCAGAAAAAAAAATCTTATCAGCACTATAAAAGGCGATCAGCTTTTCAACGAATACACCTCGTTGATACCGAATCCTTCTCTTACACCCTTCCTTCCTTCCTTCATGTTTCTCGTCTTCTAAAAAAAGAAAAGAAAAAAGAAAAAAGAAAATTAAAGAAAATGCACCGATCACGAAATTGCAAGATCTCTGGGAACGACGCGATTCTCTCCTCTTGTCGTCTTTCGATTTCTAATCTCAAAGTTTTATTCGTTTTTGAATCTTTGTTATTGAATAATTCCATCACTCGTTTTCACGATGAGTTTGTCCTTTAAGCTTCTTCCTTCCTCCTCCTCCGACTCCGATCTCTGCAGATTCTCGAATTTCCTCTTTAATTGATTTTTCCTTTTCGTTCGTTTACGAAATTTCGGAATTCTCTCTGTTTTCTTTCCTTCGAAAATCTTCAAAAATGGATAAGAAGATTTCGTTTCCGGATGATCTCCCTGAAGGTAATTTACGTTTGCGATGATGCATTGCGGTTTTTGATTAATGGAATTTAATCAGATCTTATCTGTTAGGGTTGTTATATGTCTGGATTTGTATGTCCTTGATTACGTCCATTTCTAGAATGCTGGCTGTTAGAGGGGTATAAGAGTCTTTTTATATTTGAAAGATATTGTAGCCTGGCTGGCAATTATCAGATAGTCCGCCTAGAAAATCATAATTTCTCTTTCTAAATGGTTAGACTGCCTAACTAGTAACTACTAGGGGCTAGGCGTTGACCGTTGACCCTTTCTTGAACACTGCTGATTACTAACCTACAGAATGGCATAATTTCACAAGTATTTTACCAATTCGTTTTAAAAAGATTACAAAGAAAATTGTATTAAGAAATTAAGAAAATAGAAAAGTTACCAATCAAAGCCTTGGCTAATTTCTTGGATTTTATTTAGTAGAGATCTTAGAGATAATAGGTTAACGTACATGGTATAGGCCTATGTACGAGCCATAACGTCCTAGTTATTCAAAAGAAATAATTTTTGATGTTTTGGTTTTGATATAATGAAGAATCGAGAGAATTATGCATTTTTAATAACATGTTTAAAACATACGAGCAGGCACAATCTCTGCGCTTATCCAGAAGCAGAACAATGTGGTGCAGCCTTCTGTAATTGTGATTGGAGGTGGAATATCAGGTCTAGCTGCTGCTAGGAACCTCTCTGAAGCATCTTTTAAAGTGACTGTTCTCGAATCACGTGATAGGATTGGTGGTCGTATCCATACTGATTACTCTTTTGGCTGTCCTGTTGATATGGGAGCCTCATGGTGAGTTTATGATCTTATCCTTTTTTTTTTTTGGTACGTTTGGAGAATTAGCTCTGTTTATTGTTGTCAGCCTTAACTTTTTTTCTCAAATTTGGTATAGGTTACATGGAGTATCCAACGAGAACCCATTAGCTCCAATTATACGCCGTCTAGGACTCACTTTATACCGAACTAGTGGGGATGACTCTATCTTGTATGATCATGATCTTGAAAGGTAACTAGTTCACGCCTTTACGTTTCTGTATTAGTATCAAAGCATGTTTCATTAGTTTGAATCATTGTATAAGGAGAACTTGTGTTGCTTTTTTTTTTCAGTTATGGACTTTATGACATGCATGGGAATAAAATTCCGCCGCATTTGGTTACTGAAGTTGGAGATGCATTCAAGAGAATTCTCGAGGAGGTAATCTTTGCAACTACTAAGTTATATTTTCTATTATTTACCATATTGTGTCACTAGAGAATTTGACACATACTTGCTTGTTGATTCCAGACTGAAAAAATAAGGGATGAAACCGCCAATGATATGTCAGTTCTTCAAGGAATTTCCATTGTCTTGGAAAGAAATCCAGAACTAAGGTACTAACTGCAGTAAGTTTTGTTTAAGTAACATTTTTTTACTTCTTAACTTCATATATCTATTATAACCTCTGTTATATATGCTTTTATTATTTAGGCAAGAAGGAATGGCGTACGAAGTTTTGCAGTGGTACATATGTAGGATGGAGGCTTGGTTTGCTGTAGATGCGAATTTGATATCTCTAAAATGTTGGGATCAGGTAACCAAACCATTCTGTTCTATATATCATTCTGATAGCAACACGAGATAGCTTCCGTATTGTTGTAATTATGGTTTTAGCAAAAGTATGTTAATCAATCTATTGGTAGAAGCAAACCCACTTTGGAGGAAATTTGTAATAAATATTGTAGGCATTAAAGTCATATGCTTCCAGGTTGACAACTTAGCGTACTGAGCAAACAACCCAGGGTAGCTCAAAAAAGTTTATTTGTTGTTGCAGGATGAATGCCTTTCAGGTGGTCATGGTCTAATGGTGCAAGGTTATGAGCCAGTGATTAGAACACTTGCAAAAGATATTGATATTCGTTTGAACCATAGGTAAAAAATTTAAATCAAACCTTTGATGGTGTGATGCATGACGTTCAGTTATCTTCCTTACAATAATCAATACTTGGTCTTTGACACAGGGTTAAGAAAGTATCACGAACACCTAATAACAAAGTGATAGTCGACGTTGAAGGAGGAACCAGTTTTGTTGCTGATGCTGTTATTATTACGGTTCCCATAGGTGTTCTCAAGGCAAATTTGATTCAGTTTGAGCCAGAGCTCCCACTATGGAAGACCTCTGCTATATCGGATCTTGGTGTAGGCAATGAGAATAAAATTGCCCTGAGATTTGACAGAGTGTTTTGGCCCAATGTTGAGTTCCTTGGGATGGTGGCACCGACTTCTTATTCCTGTGGCTATTTTCTGAATCTTCATACAGCAACAGGACATCCAGNTTCCTGTGGCTATTTTCTGAATCTTCATAAAGCAACAGGACATCCAGTGCTTGTTTACATGGCTGCGGGGAATCTAGCTAA
>OVBI01003487.1:0-12171 GCA_900406495.1 Sisymbrium altissimum
CTGACATTCTCACTAAACCACTCGGACGTCAGCAGTTCTCTTATCTACTTGACAAGATGGGTGTTCCAGACCTGTACACTCCATCTTGAGGGGGAGTATTAGCAATAGGTTTCCTTGATAAGAACTAAATTGTATAGATAAACCTTATCGCCTGATATTTAGGAGTCTCGTGTTTATCGTTGCTTGTGTATATAAAGATACGATCATCTAATGAATAACACATCAGAGNGAGAGAGAGGAAGAAGATCTCAAAGTTGTAAATTAATTCCGTTTCAAAAACAACTGCCCCTCCTTAGAAGAAAGGAATTCACATAACGACCAAATACAGAATAGTAGACAACCAATAAAACAAAGGCCAAGAACCAATAAAAGATAGCTGTCGCGCCATGCATTGTATGAGCTGAACCAACTCGCTGGGAAATCCACTCGGTGCCGACGACGTTTATCAAGAATGAATGCCAGTAAAGTAGCAAACAACATGGTTCCTATCATCGATGGCAATCCGTAGGCGAAGACGTTTGCTGATATTAATCCCAATAGGCTATCAGCAGTCGGGAATATAGTGACATATGATGTTAACATAGAGATACTTAAAGCTACCACTGAACCATAGATTAGCTTCCACATGGGGAGTCCAATTATGAGGATTATGATCACATATAGAGATGATAAGAACGCAAACCCGTTGAGGTAAAAAAAATATAAGGCATTGTAGAATTCCATAGTCATCTGCCCAGCCACGTGACCATTTTGACTCCCAGGATCTGAGGAATCTTCTTGCCAAACTCCGCCAGGAGGGCTGAGACTGGCCTGGTACGTTGCTGTTACTATCAGTATAGCGACCACAAGTATTGCATCCCGGCGGTCGCTAGTGTTTACAGACCTCTCTCTAGTTGAACTCAAGTTGCTCAACCCCAGGAGATTGTTACGTTTCTCCATAAACGATAGATTTTTACTCAAGTATCCTGCCAGAGTTGTTGTGGAACGACAAAATAGTCTTTGTTTAACACTATGGAGAAGTCTTCGTGCTCCAGGGAAACAAGGAGATTTGTGAGGTTGAAGTATGTCCATCGCGGTTTTGCCATCCAAATTCTTGGCTTTTACTTTAACAGTTTTACGCAGCAACTTCATCACCTGCAAAATTCGACAACACCTCACACATAATTCTAGGAAAACAAATTCAAAAACCCACAAACTTCTGCAAAGTCCCAGGTGTTAGTTACGAAGCAGCTCCAACAAGTACCAGAGAAAAAAAAAAATGAAGGACCAACCGCAATGTTTGTACACAAATTCTGGAGAAAAGAAGAAACTAAATGAGATAAGAGAGACATTTGTACCTCAGTCTGTTTTGTCGACGCAGCAATATGGAAGACTGTGTTACCATCTTCATCTTTCCAGTCCAAGATTTCTTTCTTATTTACTCTCTTGAGCCATCCCAAAAGAACCTTAAATGCCATCAATTGTTGGTTCTTCACTGCAATGTGCACAGCTGTCTCACACTTAATCGTCAAATCTTCGATGGACGAAGGACAAGCAAACAAGAGCTCACTCAACAACTCTGCATCACCTATTTGAGCCACGTAGTGCAAAGGAGTAATCCTCCCTCTTCCCTTGATCCTGACTAAGCTGCTGTCGATTGCCACGAACCCTCTCACCATTCGAATGTGGTTACTTTGCATGGCTAAATGCATCGGGCTGAAACCTGACACATTTAGCTTTGAAGCAAGCGACGGCTTCAGGATCATTAACTCCATGGCAAAATGAGTTTTCCCATTTTCAGCTGCAATGTGTAGTGGCGTCTCGCAAAACGGCACTTTATCAAAGTGACATAGAATGTTTGGATCTTCTGCTATCAACTCGTAGAGTCTTTCAATATCTCCATCTTGAGCGGCCTTCTTCAATTTCTGATAGATATTTTCATCTTGAGTGCTCCTACTCGAACTCCCTCTCAGAGTTGCATCTTGAGGTACCACATTTGATACTTTATCGACATCAACAACAATCGACATAGCTTCACTAGTCATCCAGGCTTCTGTTATACAGGCTTCAGTACAAAACACGAAGTCTCCAATCAACTAGCTTGCATATGAAGGACTTTCGATTATTCTAATCATTGACCACTCATTTTCAACAGATAATTACTTTTATATTTGGCAGACAACAAAAGTTCGTGCGACCATCTCTTTCTGGCAATAAAGTGGTACGGATTATTCGCATTTCAAATGAGTGATTGCGGTTTCTCGAATTAGGTGTATTAGGTCCCACATCAGAGTGGTTGTACCCATCAAGTATTTTGTCACTCCGATATCTAATCTTGTAAGGACAACACTATTGCCACACAAGCTATTAAGCCTAGGAAACCAAATACTAAATTAATAAGGCCAAAACCTGATAGTTTATATTTTTTCAAGACATGGAAAACTCTAGGAGAATCGGTTTCAATACGAAAAAGATAAGGTGAACCCCTAACAAACTAGAGAAAACTACTAAAAGGGGATGCCTATCGCAGCAGACGTGTATGTCCTATGGTAGCTAGCATATATCAATCTACCTCAACTGACAATGTGATCCTAAGTTCATACCTTGAGACGTCTTGAAGACTGCAACGATTATGAAAATGGAGATAACAACTGACATAGAGGAAACTAACAAAACAATCAAAATGGTGCGCAGATGAACATATAAACTATGAACAGCACACTATGAGTTTAACATTTTTTACTTGAATCTGGTTTCCTGTTTGGTCTGCTTTTGTAAATTAGTGGATTGATTATTTACTTTTCTTATTTTCTGTATAATATCTCAAAGTCTAAAACCTGTGTGATTCAACTGATTTAATCGTACAAGTGTTTTTGGTACATTACTGCACAAAATGCTCAATACAATCAATGAGAATCTGATTCTAAACTCATTCTTAATTTTGTTTCTGATTTTATCAGTTTAGAATCAGATACCAGTGTTTTGTGAGAATCTCATTCTAAATCTGATTCTAAACTCATTCTAAATTCTGTTTCTGATTTTATCAGTTTAGAACTAGATACCAGTGTTTTGTGTTTTGTGAGAATCTGATTCTAAACTGATAAAATCAGTAACAAAATTAGAATGATGTGGAGGAATGTACCAGTGTTTTCGCCTCTTGACAAAACACTTGAAGGAACTAATGAGAATCTGATTCTAAACTCATTCTAAATTTTGAAGTCGCTTGTGCTTGTCTGTTTCGCCTCTTGACTCCACTATGAACTTCTGAATAAGAATTTTAGAAAAAAGGAAAGTAAATGATGAGAGACACATATGGAACACTAAATTAATTCAGTATCAGAAACAACTCCCACTCATCTTAAAGAAGGAATGCTTTAACATGGAAAACGAAAACCAACATTTAGTAGAAGAAATCACCTAAGCCACAAAGGAAAACCACCAAACAAAAACGCAACCGAGAAGCCCAAAAATTAATAATAAAAGACAGTGATGATGCAACGCATCATATGAGCTGAAGCAGCTCGCCGGGAAATCCACAGCAACGTTTATCAACAATGAATGCCATGAAACTAGCAAACAGCATGGTTCCTATAATCAATGGTAATGCAGAGACGAACACCAATGCTGATATACTTTCGAATAAGCTATGTGAAGTCAGGAATATTGTGCTGTGTGATGCTAACAAAGCTATACTTAAAAGCTGCCAAGAGTTTCCACATGGGGTGCGGAGTCCAATTATGAGGATTATGATCACATATAGAGATGATAAGAAGGCCAACCCGTTAAGGACAGTGAAAGATGAGGCATCCCCAGAAGACATAGTCATCTGCCCAGCCAAGTGACGATTGTCATCTGCAGGATTTGAGCAATGATCCTGCAGAAATCCTCCGGGAGGACTGAGAGACCTCTCTCTACTTGAGCTCAAGTTGCTCAGCCTCAAGAGATTGTTCTGTTTCTCAATAAACGATAGTCTTTTGCTCAAATATTCCGCAAGAGTCGTTGTGGAACCACAAAGTAGTCTCTCTTTAGCACTGTAGAGAAGTCTTCTTGCTTTGAGGAAACAAGGAGATTTTTGAGGTTTAAGAATGTCCATCGCGGTTTTGCCATCCAAGTTCTTGGCAACTTCATCACCTGCAAAAATCGAGAACACAGACCCATAATTGTCGTATGAAGAATCCTACATGGATAAGAATATGAGAACAAACTTTTGCAAGAACTAAATCAAAGAAAGCAAAGTCCAAGCAAGTACTAGTGCAAAACATAATTTCGAGTTCCGTACACAACAAGTATGTCATGAGAGTCTATTAATTTTCTTGGAATAACAGCAATGTCTTAACAAGAACTTTGGGGAAAAGGAGAAAACTAAATGAGATCAGAGAAACATTTTTACCTCAGTCTGATTAATCGATGTAGCAATATGGAAGAATGTGTTACCAATTTACCATATTCATCTTTCCAGTCTCATTTTTTACTCTCTTGACCCATCCCCAATAGAACCTTAAATTCCATAAGCTGGTGGTTTTTCACGGCAACGGGCAAGGCTGTCTCACACTCAACAACTCTGCATCACCTATTTCAGCCACGTGATGCAAAGGAGTAATCCTTCCTCTTCCCTTGATCCTGACTAAGCTGCTCTCAATTGCCACAAACCCTCTCACCATTCGACTGTGGTTGCTTTGCAGGGCTAAATGCATCGGGTTGAAACCCTTACATACAGATCCACCTGTCTCCATATAAATTAACATTCCTATTGGTAGCTACTCTATCTCAACTGTCAGTGAATAAAAAGATTGAAAAAAAATCAATCCTTACATACACATCCACCTCAAGTGATAGTGCGAACTTTAAGTCCATACCATTAGATCTACTATTGTTGACATGAACACATCTTTCCATCAGAGCATGCAAACGCAGAAGACCAATATTAACTTGAGTTTATAATGTATATTCAGAAAGAAAAGAAAATTTGCAAAGTTCCAAATCATAATCGTCAACTGACAGTGGGATCTTAAGTTCTAAAGTTCATACCTGCAGCCGCAATAATGAGCGGAGGTCTTGAAGTCATACATGGGACTGCTAAGATAAATGAAAATGGAGATAAGAACTTACATAGAGGTAATTAACAAAACAACGAACTGTAAATGATGAAAATGAAGATAGGAGCTTAGCACTCGGAGAGGTAACCATCAGAAGAATCAAAATGGTGGGCAACTTGTCACAGTACTAACGAAATTTTCTAAAAACATTTGTCATTTCTTATGCTATAAGCTTTTTCACTTCAATGATGTTTACTCTACCTACTTTTTCATGTTTTTCATTTGATGAAGAATTGAAAATTCTAACACATACCCTTTTTGATAATAAAAGGCTTTGTCCTCTGTCCATTGGATAAGCGGGTCCATGAAAAAGGAAGTTCCCTTGGACAATACCTCTCTGCCTCTGGGACATTTCACCGAACACAGTAGTTACATGGGGACTCATATGTCAAAATGAGTTTGGATTTTTCCGGCTGCAATGTGTAGTGGCGTCTCACAAAATGGCACTTTATCAAGATGACCTGTGTTTGGATCTTCTGCTATAGAGTTTATAGCAAGACTACAAGTTGATAGCAGAAGATCAAAACATTATAGGTCGTTTTGATATTGAACATCCACAACAATCTGACATAACGTCACTAGTGAGGCTTCTGATACCTCTACAGTTTTTTCTTTTCATTTCTTTTGTTTTTTTTGGCTCCTGCAACACATGCTTAAGTAGAAAGCACAAAGTCTCCAACCAACTACCTTGCATATGAATTCTAATCTCAGACCACTCATCTAAAGTCCAGTACGAACATCTTCTGGCAACAGTACGGCATCTCGTAGATTATTAATGGCATTTTAAAATGAGTGATCGAGGTATCGCACATTCAATTGAGTTAGGTTCCACATCATAATAATGGAAAACCACTCTAGTCTTCTTTGTCACTCCGATGTCAAATCTTGTACGACTATTGCCAGAAAATATATTACAGCTAGGAAACCAAATACTACAAAAGAAACTAAAAGGCCAACAGGAACTACTGTTAGGCCACAAACCACAATCCTAACATATTCCACTCTATCCCAAAACTCGAATTACTATTAAAGAATGAGCTAACAACTTCTTACTAACTGCTACAAGCCTACAAGAGCTGAGATTTTACCTTAATAGTATAAATTAATCGATATGTCGATTGTCATTTGTTATGCCTATTAGCTTTTTGGGTCTTGCTTGCATGAATAATGGCTCTTTCTTTTTGGCGTTACACTCGGATAATTAACCTCTCCTGGGACATTTCATCGAACACTATACTTGCATGAAACCATATCATCAAAAGCTTGCGACTTTGATTGCAAATGTCTCCCGTTATAAGTAGCCTCACGTGGCCTCCATAATACTATACAAATCACGATGATTGATCAGGACTTCACAACAACAAAGAGAGCAGATTCAATATTGAAAAAGTTCATATAAAATTACCAACTTCGCCCTGTTCCATTCCAATTACTCACGAGTCAAAATTAGTTTGATTGATTGATTCGTGAACGAGTCAATTAAGTGTCTTTGTGGAGCGACAAAATAGCCTTTCTTTAACACTGTGGAGAAGTCCTCTTGGTATAGGGAAACAAGGAGGTTGAGGTTGGTGACTTTGGAGTATCTCCTTGGCGGTTTTGCCATCCATCCAACTTCATTACCTGTCTCACAAATATATACTAAGGTCATAGGATAACCTCCCACTTTTGCAAGAACACAATGTCTGGAAGATGTAAATGAGATAAGAGAGACAACTTTACCTCACTCTGATTAATCAATGCAGCAATATGGAAGACTGTGTTGCCATCTTCATCTTTCCAGTAATAAAACCTTAAATGCCATCAACTGTTGGTTCTATTGATGTAGCTAAGCACAATGATGCCTTGACCTGACCCTCTAGCGAAGACAGACCGGATAGTTTCAAACCTAGACTGAGAGAAGGAGAAATCGAATAGCTAAGGATTTCTTCTCACATATGGAATGTTGTATCATATTTAGTCTCCTTGATTCGCTAGCTGCTTCATTGTAATCCTGGATTATATTAGGAGTGACAGAAAGCTTCTGATTCTTGTTCTGGCTCTAAACTTTGATGCTGATTAATGATATAAACCATGCGGTCTGTGTTTGAGCTATCGCTGAAGTAATATGTAGATGAACACCGCAAATAATAAACCAAAAATTGTTAACAAAGCCATTGGTTGTGAATAAGATCATTGAGTGTCTGAACTTGCTCAAGGTTCTGAGTATGTGAATTATGATAGATTGCAAGAATCAAGAGAATAATCCGTGGAAGGACACAACCGAGGTGGAGTCTATTGAATCTGAATATTACTGATGTACCGAGCAAGAGAATCAGTCTGACCTGAGAAGAGTAAAGCTTTGGTATGTCTATACTTAAGTCTCTTTGTTCAATGATTCCTTCAGCTTTGGCCAAGGCGACAAGGCGACAAGGCATGCATATGGCAGTAGAGTCAGACAAAATCTCTCATTTAAGTATAAATACAAGTGGTGGGTTCTTGACTTTTCACGTTAAACTAGTCCAAACTAAAAATCATTCATCAACCGCACAGGGGCTAACGAAGTCATTTTAATTATCTTTGCTTGAGTAAAAGGTGATTCCCTTGGCTGCAACACAATACAGAGATCAAAAATCAAAACGGGAAGATAAAATAAGAAGACTCCCAATGCAAACCATCATTACGCATTTAAGAAATGAAACCAAAGCTAACACTTCAAAGAGATTAGTCACTGACAACGAACAAGAGCAGTGTTGACTGAAACCAAAGCTAACAGTTGAGATAGATTAGTCATTGAGAAACAAACTAGTGTTGAGTGAAACCGGTGCAAGGAAAAACGTTAAGAAGAGCTTCCAAACGCCGTCTTCCCATACCTTGGAAGGCCTAATATCCGAGAGGTTGAAACTCAATTCCTTGTTTGTAGCCTCTTAAAGCACTGTACACCGTTTCCCAGGGAAGATTCATGTCACTCGCCCTTGATGCCATACTGTACCATGAAGCACCTCTACATATCGCATTGGTGAGTTTAGTTTTCTTGCTGATCTCTTGTAATGCCATGGAAGAATGTGGGAGCAGAGCTGATTCAAGATTTAAAAATTAACACTTTTGCAGGCTTCACAACTCATAGCAGCGTAAACTAACATATCCAGTGACCGTAGATTGAAAGAATAGCTGAATAGATTAATAGTTGAAGATGGTTGGAAAAGAAATAAAAATGTTCTAAATTAAATTATCAAAACAACTCTTAACGGAAGAAATGCTTCAGATAACAACATGGATAAAGAAAACTATAATACTTCAACACAAAAATAACTTAAACCTTCATAAATTGAGCATCAGAAGATAAAACACGAAGGAAGTACAAATCCCAACAAATAATAAAAGATAGCCACGATGCGCTCCATCATATCTGCTGAAGCAGCTCGCCGGAAAGTCCACTCGGTTCGGGCGACGTGTATGAACAATGAATGCCATGAAAGTAGATAACAGCATCCCTCCTACAACCAGTGGGAATCCCAAGATGAAGAGCACATCTGCTATAACACCTTTTACCTCGTGATCTTGATCCGGGAATATAGTTATTGCTAACATAGCGATAGTTAAAGCCGCCATTGAAAAATAGATTAACTTCCACATTGGGAGTCCAATTATGAGAGTTATGATCACATGTAGAGATGTTAAGAAGGCAAACCCGTTGACAACAACAAAAAATAATGCAGGGTAGAAAACCATAGTCATCTCCCCAGCGAAGTGACCATCAGTATCCTTCCAAAATCCGCCACGAGGACTGAGACCAGTCTGGTAAGTAGCAGTTGCTATCAGTATAGCCACCACAATTATTGCATCCCGGCGGTCACTAGTATTTACAGACCTCTCTCTAGTCAAGCTCAAGTTGCTTAGCCCCAAGAGATTGTTCCGTTTCTCCATAAACGACAGATTTTTGCCCAAGTATTCTGCAAGTGTCTTTGTGGAACGACAAAGTAGTCTTTCTTTAAAACTATGAAGAAGTCCTCTTGGTTTATGGAAACAAGAAGGTTGGTGACTTTGGAGTATGTCCTTTGCCGTTTTGCCATCCAAGTTCTTGGCATTTACTTTAACGATTTTATCCAGCAACTTCATTACCTGCAAAAATCGAGAACGCCTCACACAAAATTCTAGGATGAATAATGATAAGAATATGAGCCCAACAATATATGTATAACTTCTGAAAAGTCCCAGGTGTTAGTTACGAAGGAGCTCCAAACAAGTACCAACCGCAATGTTTGTACACAAATTTTGGAAAAAGGAGAAACTAAACAATAAGAGAGACGTTTTTACCTCATTCTGATTAATCGCTGCAGCAATATGGAAGACTGTGTTACCATCTTCATCTTTCCAGTCCAAGATTTCTTCACGGCAATGTGCACAGCTGTCTCACACTTAATGGTCAAATCGTCTACAGAAGAAGGACAAGCAAACAAGAACTCACTCAACAACTCTGCATCACCTATCTGAGCTACGTGATGCAATGGAGTAACCCCTCCTCTTCCCTTGATGCTGATTAAGTTGCTGTCGATTGCCACAAACCCTCTCACCATTCGTATGTGGTTGTTTTGCAGGGCTAAATGCATTGGGCTGAAACCTGACACGTTTAGTTTTGAAGCAAGCAACGGCTTCAGGATCATTAACTCCATGGCAAAATGAGTTTGACCTTCTTCAGCTGCAATGTGTAGTGGCGTCTCACAGAACGGCATTTTATCAAAGTGACATAGAATGTTTGGGTCTTCTGCTATCAACTCGTAGAGTCTTTCAATATCACCATCTTGAGCCGCCTTCTTCAATTTCTCATATATATTTTCATCTTGAGTGCTCCTACTCGAACTCTCTTTCAGATTTGCATCTTGGGATACCACATTTGATACTCTATCGACATCCACAACAATTGACATAGCTTCACTAGTCATCCAGGCTTCTGCTACACAAGCTTCCGTACAAAATGCGAAGTCTCCAATCAACTATCTTGCATATGAAGGACTTTCGATTATTATAATCTTAGACCACTCATTTTCAACAGAAAAGGCTTTGATTACTTTCTGGCAATAAGTGGTAGGAATTATTGGCATTTAAAACCCATAAGTCTTTTGTCACTCTGATATCTAATCTCCTGACACAAGAATATTAAGACTCGGAAACCAAATACTACAAAGGCAATTAACAAGGCCAAAACCTGATAGTTATGAATAGTTTTATATTTTTCAAGACAGGGAAAAGAATCGGTTTCTTTTGTATATAAACTTAACCTCGTATACAATACGAAAAAGATTAGATGCATCGTCGAAAGTAACAAACTAGAGAAAACTACTAAAAAGGGATGCCTTGTTAAATTTCATTGCAGCAGACGTTTGTGTCCTATGGTAGCTGGCATATACCAATCTACCTCAACTGACAATGTGATCTTAAGTTCATACCTTGAGACGTCTTGAAGTCATACCTACTGAGACTGCAAAGGTTATGAAAATGGAGATAACAATAACAACTTACATAGAGTAAACTAACAAAACAATCAAAATGGTGTGTAGATGAACATATAAACTATGAACAGCACACTATGAATTTAACATTTTTTACTTAGCTGGTTTCGTGTTTTGTCTGCTTTCATTCATTTACTTATTTTCTGTATAATATCTCAGAGTCTAAAACCTGTGTGGTTAAACTGATTCAATCGTACAAGTGTTTTGGTACATTCGTCCACAAAATGCTCAATACAATCAATGAGAATCTGATTTTAAACTCATTCTAAATTTTGTTTCTGATTTTATCAGTTTACCCGTTTAGGATTAGATACCACTGTTTAGTGAGAATCTTGATTCTAAACTGATAAAATCAGAAACAAAATTTAGAATGATGTGGAGGAATGTACCAGTGTTTTCGCCTCTTGACAAAACACTTAAGATGAACTAATGAGAATCTGATTCTAAACTCATTCTAAATTTTGTCGCTTGAGCGAGTCAAGAGCCAAGAGGCGAAACAGGCGAGCACAAGAAACAAACTAGACAAGAATTTTAGACAAAAGGAAACGAAATGATGAGAGAGACGACTGACTACTTTGTCTCCTTCTGCTGTCTTTTAGAATTTTTGAGAAAAGAAAACAAAACAATGAGAGAGACGACTGACCAAGATTTTGGTTTAAGTTTTTTAAAAACTCAGTTATTCCCTCATCTTCAGCGCCTCACGAATGCTATTCTGCAACTCCTGGATTCCTTTGAAAGCTGGAGTCTGGAGTATGTCATTCCAGTGAGGAACAGAGTTGCTGATGCCATAGCCATTAGTGTTACACGCGACCATCGTTATCAATCTTATGTCGCAAGTAACGGCTCATCTTGGTTGCGCCAACTACTTGACATTGAAGCCAACAACATTGGCCACTAATTTGTGGCTTGGCCCATGTCATTATGAGTTTGGTCAGGAGTTTAATTTGATATTCATGGACTGTAAGCCTGGGTCTACTGGAGCTGTCTACTGACATCCTTTTCCTCTATTTTCTTGTTTTCATTTTGTTTTCTTTTGAGGTAATTGCCTTTCTGTATTATTCGCAATTTTCTTTTGCAACTTTATGATCAATTTAAATTCAGTGTTAAAAAAAAAAACCATTTTATTAACCATTAAAGATTTTGAACAAACAGATTTTCTAAAGGGCAATTCTCCAATTTAGTAGTGTTTTTGATTTTTATGACCAAAATATTTTAGAAATAAAAAACTGACAATAATGTTTTATTAAATAAATTTAGTGACAATTATACTTTTCTACTTGTTTCCTTCGGCTTTTCCGTTCCTTCTTTTCCTTAGTCGAGACCGGTTTTCAAATTGCGAGGGAGATTTCAACGGTGGAAACCAGAGATTCATAAGCAAGTGCGGCAAAAAAAAAGATGCGGAGGAGAAGGAAGGAGAGAGAAATGGGGCTAGGATTTCGTTCAACATTAGAAGCTTGGTGATATATGTTTTTGTCTTTATATGAAGGGACATTGGAGTAATGACGAGATTTATGATGCTTTGTGGTTCTTTACGAGATCAAATACAGCCTTGGCTTCGTGACTATGTTAGGCTCCAATCTCTTGTCATCATCCTTATCTATGCTCAGGTT
>OVBI01003488.1:0-12170 GCA_900406495.1 Sisymbrium altissimum
TTTTTTCACCGCATGGACAACGTTTCGAGATGCCGTAGTCCGCATCGGCCAATGCGAAAATGTATTCGATTCGACTCCGGTTCTCCGTATCCGAGCGGTAGTTAAGGTCCAAGGGATCCATTATACAGTATCTAAGGAGCTCGTATCTAAGAGGATATAGAGAATACAATCAATTAAACAATCAATTTAAGAATCGAGTAAAAATCGACATCAATATTTGAAATCGTAATCGGAACTCTTACTCGATTGGGAGTGTTGCTACTATATGTGGAAAAAGATTTTGGCGGAGAGAGTCGGAGTGAGTTATGAGAGAGAGGAATGATGAGAAGATGGAGCATAAAAGTAAAAAAGTTTTAATTATTAAATCGAGCCAGCAGTTTAGAAAAACCAAAAGGTTTGAATTTTAAATCGATCCCGCCTACTAGAAAGAGCAAATGAATTTGAAATCGAGTCTCACATGCGCAGTCTTTTCGGAGAATTAGTCACATGTGCACCGCCAATTGTTTAGACATAGTTTTCCCAAAAAATCAGTTTTACAAACAACTGCAATAGTTTTACTTTGGCATTTTCCGTTTAAAATTAGTTATACACAATCATAAAAATAATTTTTTTCGTTTTTACAGTTCATTTAGCCTTCTTATCTTTGTATGTAGGATGTTTTATGAGTTTACATGCTCAAACAGTCAAAATCCGTAATATTGTCGAAAGTTTTTTGTTTATTATGTACAAACTGACATTAAGAGCACAAAGAATTCACTCTGTGTATTTGGAAAAAGACTCGATTTTAATTTTTTTTTTTTTCGATAGCTTTTCCGTCAATTTTGGTTTTTATCATATCCCCTACAACAATGAAATGGGTTAACTCAATTCAATTTAACTGGATTAACTCTCGTCATTGAATGAAATTATTTATAGTTCTACGTAATTATACTAGTTTTACTAACTGTATAAATAATTGGACTTGATGTTATTTAAGCTCAAATAATAAATTACTTTCAATATTAACGTTTAGTAAACGAGGCATTATGTTGTAAATAAAATGTTCTTTTACTGTAAACTGGAGGATGAACAGTATATACACCATGAAAATAGCGTTGGGTTGGAGACATGCAACCAATGTATTTGCAAAATGGAATAACTGCAAAATGCAGTTCAAATTTCCCAAATCCATTTTTAAAGCAATGATCTGATATGCCCAAATGGGGAAAGTGGATTCTGATAAAAAGACACAATTTTATTTGAACTTTTTTATGAATTAAGTTAAATAGAGGAAAGTGGTTTATTACTAAAACATTCTTACTAATTGAAAAGAAGGAAATTATATCGAGCATCAGCAGCGGTCAGAATTCTTCTTATTAGTCTAAAAAAAAATATTAATATTTTAAATATAATTTAATTATAAATTTAAATTTAAATTAAAAATAAAAAACTGGTCACGCACTAAAGGACATGTGTCCATACTCTTGCTGATTTAAGGGTTCCAAAATTCCTTATGTTAACACTCCACATCATCTTCTCTCTCTCCCACGTAATCATTCAACACCCAATTCAATTTTAACATTTCCAATAGTTTTATTTAATAAAATTCAACACCTTACCCGACCATTTTTACTTTTTATTCTTATTTCTTTATATAATTTTATAAATACACATTTGTAAAAATAATTAAAATTAAATTAAAAATAATAGAAATCACATTGTTTATTTAAAAAAAAGATTTATTTTCTTATTTTATATTTCTACCTAATAATCTTTTTTTTAAAAAATTATTAAAACAAATCAAATTACAAAAACTTCATATGCCATTCAAAAATACAACCACACAACACAATAAAACATACATAATTTAAATAGTACAATAAACTCAACTTACAAATAATGAAACTCTTAAATCACACACATAAATTTAAAAACTCTTTAATCACGAAACATTCCGAATTTTGCCCATACAGTGTTTGACTAGATCTGCTTGCAATTCATGATCGACATTTGAATCACAGAATTCGGATCTAACACGCACATGATTTGCAAATCCAGGTAACACCTCTGTCAAGAATGATTGTGGTAAACTAGAACCACTTGCCTCCGATTGATCATAATCAGTCCACTGTTGCGCATATGTATCTCGTTCATCCTCAACCATCATATTATGCAATATGATACATGACCGCATAATGATAGCCAAATCGGCTATGTCCCACAAGTGAGCTGGTTCGCGAATGATTTTAAATCGAGCTTGTAACACTCCATATATCCTTCCGACATCCATTTTGGTGTTGTGCAAATAATTTGTCTGGTTCACTTTGAGGAAGACGAATTGATTTGACAAAGTTGGATAAGAAGGATAGATACCATCAGCTAGATAGTATGCCATATCATATGGACATTGGTTCACGAAGAAGTTGACTCTTGGAGTATTTCTGCACGAAACTCCATCACGCGGAGGATCAAATGAGCAATGTTCATTACAATACTCAGCAATTTTACCCCAACATGACTCGCTCTTTTGGTTTCTGCCAACAATACTGTTTGCTCTATATTTAATCCATCCACTCAGTAGCACCAAATGTTGCTCAGTCGTCCATTTGGTGCTTTTCCGGCGAGTAGAGGTTGAATCTTCTGCATTTGGAGTGGCTTCATTAGCATCGCTCATCCCTCCAATAGTCACTTGTGTAGAAAATCCGGGAAATTCAATTGCTTTAACCTCTGAAACATCTTCATTACCAGTTGGAGTAGAAGAATAAGGAGGTGGTTGAGATGAAAATGGCAACATCGACCGATAGTATGGATTATAGTTTGGAATAGATGAAGGTATGGAAAAATTTGGTGGAAAGCCATAATTTGGCATATTTTGGGTTTGGTTGAAATGCGGATTTTGATAATTGTTGGGATTTAGAAAGAGAAAAGGATAATTAGTAGAATTTTGGGTAGGATTGTTGTTGGGATCCATAAGAAATAAATAATAAGAAATGAACAAGAGTTTTTGAGAGAATAGTTAGAAAGTTTTAGTAGAAATCTCGTTTTTTTCTGTCCAAATAAAATGAACCAAGTCTCTATTTATAGAGTTTGGAAAATGATGAATTATGATATAATTGTTTTTTTTAAAAATCATTTACTACATAATAATTGATATTAAAAAGATAAGTTGAGGGAAAAATCTCGAATATCTGAGTAGCCAATAAGAAAATAACACTCAAACATATTTTTTTTTTGTCAAAATAAAAATAAATAGAAAAAGTAACATACGCTCAGGCGTGAGTTAAGAAGCAAATATTGGTCCTGTAAAATTTTTGACACGTGGTATCTGTAGGTCCAAAAATTTGAAATTTAACTGAGTTTAAAATATCCGGATTTTCTTCTTTCAACATGTTGAATGTTTTCAACACGGTTGAATCCACATCAGCTTTTTTTATTTTTCAACATCCTCATTGTATGATCTCAACAGTTGAATAATTTATTCACACTCCCATTATACATAGAGATTTCTTTCTTTTTCAACAACCCCATTGTGGGTATTCAACTGTTTAATTATTAACAGCCTCAATGTACATGGTCAGAACTTTTTGATTGTATCTCTCCTCTTTAATTTTTATTTACATTTATTTTAAGAAATTAGAGACCCTAAAAGCTCCACTGTTGGAGATGCTCTTACACCTGGGTCACCCATACTAAATCGAATACCTCGGATCTAACCCGAAAAAATGAAAGCCCTAATGAAAAAACGCGATTTTTCACCTTTTAAATTTATTCTCAACATATAGAGCATTTCATTAGTGAAAAAATCCGATATAAAGATGTGAGAGAAAAGCTAATTGAAATGGGACCTTGCCGTGATAGGTTGAAGATGGTGTTGGGTCAATTTTAATGAGCCACTAGGCCCAAATGGAAATTGAGAAAAGTTAAAAGAAATGGGATTACGTGAAAGCCTTAAGATTAAATGAGGAGAGTGTTGTATTTGTCCTATATCGGAAATGGGGGATAAAACACTCCTCTCAAAGTTTTTTTAAAAAAGCAAGAGAGAGGAGAGTTGCACCCCCGCGCGCTGCCGCTGGCCGGCTCGGTTGGGGCTGCGCCTGGGGAATATGGATTGTCAACAAGATATATTCTTTTTGGGCCAAATTCGTATTACAGTTTTGGCTCATTCCCTTGAAAAACAACACGCAGTTTTGTTTAAAACGACACACAATCTCTCTCTTTGCACGTATAACATCTTGAACGAGTGAAGAGACCGAGTCTTGGGGAGAGATTTACTCAACAGCTCAACCTCCCGAAACAGACGTAACGTGCGCACATGCATCTCCTTTAGCAGAGTGCAACTCTCACCTCTTCGACTATAAATAGAGCATCTCTTCCTCACAGTTTCTTCACCAATTCACGATAACGAATCCTCCTCTCTCTCTTGTCTTTCTGTCTATCGTAAGTATTACGAGAATATATCGTAGATAATAGTAAGACCATAATCAATGGTGTATCTTAGAGTAGATTCTTAGGTTAATAGAATTAAAATTTAAATCAAAAAGCCCGTTAATAAGCAGATACGAATCTTGCACAAGACTTTTAAGATATGTATCTTAAAGAAATGTGTCATAATTTTATTGGATAGAAAAATTGGTTGAAAAAAAAAAAAATTAACACGGAGTCGTCATCTCTCTCGTCGCTCTCTCGCATCTCCGGAATCGTTTCAGACATCTATTGTCATCTCTCCCTATTCTTTCTCCTCTGATCAGTAAATTTGCGTGATAAATCGAGCAACCTGTTATACAAACTGCAAATCGTTTGGTCTCTCTCATATCTCTAATAGCTCTTTCCATCTCTCTGCTCTCAATTAACATCTTGAATCAGCCAACACAATGTTCTGATTCAGTTGGTGGATAATTGGATTATATTGGGTACTATTTCCACCTTAGCAAACACTCTCTAGTGATTCTCCTCAGTTCTATAGGTATGTGTTGATGTTAATTGTTGGCATTTTATTTTCTTTTGGGGATTTTGTTTTTTGAATTGTGTTGTTAACTTGTAGGTTCTGTATCATATTTTTGTTATCAGTCATGCTGTTTGCTGACTTAGGGATGAGGTGAATATGCATCTTGAAACAAAATTTTAGAAGCTTGTCGTTTCTCAGGTTTTATCTTACATTCTCTTCCATTATTAGTAATAGCAGCTGTAATGTTTGTCTTATAATGAGGAGTTTGTGACATTAAGTATTATCTTAGAAAGTTATTTGGTCTGATATGATTAATGATTAAAGGAAGAGAGTTGCAATGTGGTTTTATCTGTATCTGTAGTTGTAGTATATCTTAGTCTCGTGGAATTTTAGTGAAAACGAAACGATTTTGTCTTTTAAGTGTATGATCAAACTGGAAAAGTGAATGAAACTGCAAGGTTTCCTTGGTTCTTATGAACTCATTCAATACACATGATGACACACAAAAGGTAATTGTATTTCACCGACGATCTCTCTCGAGTTCTACATTTAGCTTATACTTGTAAGCTTACTGATTTTTGTTTCCCTGAGATTGTGGAGAAGGACACCAATTCAAATGTTGATATACGTGGGCTTGCTGATTGCGACTGGAGGAATGTCTATTAATGAAAAGCTTTGTATTTTGAATGTTGTTTGAATTAATAAAAACCCACCATTGGAGTAAGGAAAACGTAAATATATTAATAAAGGTTTTTAACTTACATTTTATAGTTAAATATTAATTAAAAATTTCATTTAAGTTTCTCCTTTGATCATGCTGTTCGTAGATTCTCTCTTCGGGTGTTGCGAAACGGTCTCAGCAGTGTTGTATCCTTGGACTCAAAAATCGTACAGTACCGTCACACTTACGGGCGATTTTTTTGAGTTAAGACTGTAGGAGCACTAAAACCGATTGAGAAAATTGCGATGAGATGATTAATATAAACGATAATTGCACAAACGATATTAAACAAAATATATAAAGAAAAGCGATAATAAAACAAACCGTGAGGTGAGATTATACTGAACGATACATCATCCATACCCACGTATTTCTCAAACTTCCAGAACCTCAAAACACAAATCCGACCATGTTCCCGATTGTTCTTCCAATGATCATGGATTTTTTTTGCAACAACTCTAAAAGCAACGCAACTGATCACATAGTCCCTACAAATAAATATGTAAAACCATGCATCAGTCGGAGTTCCTGACAAATGCAATCGATAGTCCTCATATTATTTAGATGATAGAAAAACTTACTTATCATCCATAAGATCAAACCATAACACGTATGACTCGTCACTCTTCGGTTGGTTCTTCTTCCTTTGAAGATATCTGACACTCGATATATACCCAAGCAAATCTTAACAATAAATTTTAAGGAATTTGATAATGACCCAAATACATCTGACCTCATGACCAAAATGTACCACGTTAAACAAACACAAACCAATAAAAATAAGTACTGGTAGTACCCACCAGATATGACAGAATTATCGATTTTGGCGTCAATAAAATCTTTGAATGTCGGTGAAGAAAGGAATGTATTATTTGAAAGTGGGTCGATAGGCCTAATTACAACGGCCGCACTCATCAGCACAAGTACGCATCTTGAACGACCAACATACGGTGGGTCTGCGGCACGGAACAGTTTAAAACCAGAGATAAATCTCCATCCACCTTCTGCCAAAGCATTCTCATATCTTGCTACGCAATTTGGAATGATAATTGCACCAAACCTACTACCCTACAATATAAATTGAACAAAGTAAAACAAACCACATTGTTATTAAAATATTCAAGAAAATTCTAATTTCCCCATTTTTGATAAATAGATACACAACCAATTACACCATATCAGCAAGAGTAATTAAAATTTACTCATACGATATAGATATATAAATTTCAAGCAGTACCTCTTGATCACCGAGAATCATCTTTATGCACGACCGGCCATCAGTTCGATTTTCTCTCCATAGACTGAGTATTTTTACTTCAACATAAAACCTCCCCATCGTTCACACAGATGTTAATTCTCTAATCAAATATACCGCAACTTTCGACTCCTTGTTGATTCCTCTGGGGGCACTAGAAGAGTATGAGACTATATCCAATGGTTTTCCTCATCTGTCCCCCTCGAAATAAGTTCACACTCTAACCTAAGCCCTTTCATATAGTAGAATTTTTTGTCAACTTTTTATTTATTATTGACGTAGCCTTTATTTTTTAAAATTATAAAATTATCTCCATTTATTTTGAAACTCAACATTTTACTAAACATAAAGTAAATGGTTTATGTTGTGTTAAGTTCATCTTTTCTGAATTTGAATTCTATTATTAATTAATTATGTAATTTCATGTTAGTGTGTTATTATATTGTATTTATGAAAGTATAGCCTGCGAAATTGCGAATACCGAGTAAATTTTGGTGTACATTTGAAAGTAATATAGGTAGATTCGTGGTGAAATCTTTCGTTGCTTTGGTTGTCAGATTTGTAATTATTATATATTTTCGATAAACTCAACTTGAAAGGACAAATCAATATAGTATTACAAATTTATTGAAATAAATTATCTTCTGATATAAAGCTCTGACTAAATTACTCTTTAGTGGGCTCGCGAATGACCTACTGCTTGCCTGCCGTCGCGTTGCAAAAGGTTTGCGGATTATCTACTGCTTATCTGCCATTGCTGATCAAGTTATTGTATTTAAATAAATATTTAGTATACTAAAAATCTAAGCATGATTAGACAGGTCATTGCTGTTTTTATTATGTGTAGTTACCGATTAAAAGTTCCACACGCGTATTAGTTTTACTTTATACTTTTATTAGTATATACTTTACTTATCTATTCCTCTCTTCAGAGCACAACAAACAACTCTCGTTTACTATAGCTATGGCTGATTACCATCAACTTAGTGTGATATATCCATTGAGAACTGACTTGCGTATTCGGGTTAAAATCCTTAAAAAATAGGTGTTTTATCGACCTGACACCGGACTCGGTATCGAATTTGTTTTCGTGGATGCAGAGGTCAGTTTAAGTATATTTTCCGTCTGCATTATTAATATCCATACTTTCATTTTGGCTTATGAATAATAGTTATCTACTTTTCTGTATCAATTTATAGGGATGTAAAATAGGAGCCTCTATTTTTAATCCCATTTTAATTGAAGCGTTCGATCGGTGCCTCCTTGAAGGACAGTGGAAATGTATTGAGGATTTCATTGTTGCAGCTCCATCGCCTGGATCTATCACCACCAATCATGATTATTGTATCTCTTTTGCTGAGAATAATAAGATTAAAAAGATAAATCCGGTTACATATTCGGATTTCATCAGTTTGACAAATTTCTCAGACATCCATCAAAAGAATATTCTTCAAGTGGCGTATATAGATATTTTCCAGATACACGCAGACAAATTTACATTTTTCTGCACAACTGGAATGGAGAGGCATTTATTTTATATGTCTTACTTTAAGGATTTTTGTTTGTTTCGTAACTAGATTTGATGGGCTTTGTTGATTTCGTTGGTGGGATTCATATAGTTCAAGATCCCTATCATCTTGAAAGTAATGTCAAGAAAACGAGTTGTCTTCTTTTTGACTTGATATTTCACAAGTAACCTTTTCTATTTATTCGTACTATATTTAATGTATCTTTTCATCAAGAATACAGTTATGACTCTTCTTGTATGTTATATGTAGGGATGAGGTTATAAAATGTTCTGTTTTTGGGAAATTGGCTGTTGAATTCAATTATCGTTTCTGGATTTATGGTGATCGGGTCCTTTGTCTCTTGACTGATTGGGATGTTGCTAACGGTGGAAGTTGGCGTTTATATCATTATTTTATTTATTTATTTTTTTCACTAGGTCAATATTTAACTTTTAATACCATTTTAGTCTGTTGTTTTAAGAAACAATTTATTATCACAGATGGAATTCATGTGTCTGATCGGGGAGGTATTTCGAGATTCCAATTTGATCCTGATGTTGCGGAAGTAACCGTGTTCAGGAACAAGTGTGTTACTTTTATACGTTACGATTTATATATTGTTGTTTGCAATATTGAATTTATCCATATACTGATACACTATTATAACTTTCAGATACGATGAACGTGCTTATGCCTCCTCTTCTTTAGATGGTGAAGGTCCATGTACCGATCAACCGTCTTGATCATCCAAGAAAAATAAAATATATGCGAGTTGAAGTTATTTGTTTTCTTTTTTGTTATGCTTTGAATGGCCAAACAGTAAAATTTTATATTGAAATATTTATTATCTGACTATTTCTAATTTTTTTTTTTGTCGATGCATCTTAATAACAAAAACTATAGAACATGGAGAGAAACTTCAGATCCAAATAATCCAAATCCTCGTAAAACCTGACTTTCATCTGCCTTTTTAACTGGGCAACTCCAATGCAACGGCAAAACTGCATATCTATGGGGTGTATCGAATATGTTATTTACGAGAAGTTGAGGTGATTTGATTTTTAATGAGTTTTGAGAGATTTTTGGTGAATTAGGAAAGTTGTGGTGATTGTTATTAAAACATTCTAGAATTCTATCTAAAACCATGGGATTTGGAGTTTTATTTTTCTAACAAAAAAATCTCACCAAATCACATTAGAATCACTACAAACCTCCTAAAATCTACTACTTAAAATATTTCCAATAACAATGGATTTTAAAACAGATTTTAAAACAGATTTTAAAATCACAAGTTCAATAACACTGGATTTTAAAGCATTTTTAAAAATTCATGATTGAATAATAATGGATTTGACATTTTAATACAAATCACTTCAAAATTTTTCAAATCATCAATTGGATACACCTCTAGTGTTTTTTGTGCTCCAACCAAACGGTAAAATAGACTGCATATTTTAATTTTTGGTGTTTTGTGAACAGAGCTGCACCATATTTGGTGCGATATTTTTCGGAAAACACCAAAAATTAAAATATTTTTGTTTTCTAACTTTTAATGAAAAATATATACTTAAATGATTATTTATTAATAAATTATATTTTAACATATAGTAATATAATAATAAGCAAATTAATTAGGGATACAAATATATACAATAATAAAGTTTATTTAAAATACTGAAAATATAAAACTACATAATTAAAGCACAACATACATAAAATTGCATAACTAAAATTAAACACACATGAAATTACATAATTATTCAGTTTTATAAATAGTTATTATTTTAAAAAATCTTAAATAATAAAGAGTATCTTATATTTAAAAAATCTTAAATAATAAAGAATATATTATAATAATAAGGAATATTTTTTTTTGGTGTGGAATTTATCGTTTGTGGTTGGAGATGAAAAATAAAGAGTGTTTTTCCAACACCAAATTTGGTGTTTGGGTTGGAGTAAACGTATCCAAATACACATAAAATTTGTTTACATCTTATGCAGCCATAACAACGTCCCATTCATCTTATACCATGACGATTTCGAGCTAACCCGCATGAGTAAAATTGAATATTCGAATGCTACAAATGTGGAAGTGTTGGAGCAAACCAAGGAATATAATACCAATGGAACCCTTACCACACTATCCAAACCAAGGGAACAAGTGCTTTACAATCAAGTTTATAATCGTGCATTTTGCAATAATAAAGTACTGTGGAATAGATGCATGATTTAATTTGAAATAATTCTTAATCCTACACTCCAAACCCCAGACCCTAAATAAACCCTAAATCCATAAAATCGGCCGTTTAAGCCCTCATTAATGATATTGTAGACCCTACAAATCCTAAACTAAAGGTTTGAAGAGATGCAATATAAGTGTTGATATCTTTCTGCCAAAAATTGTGTTTAACATGTTGAAACATAAAAATAGGTCCCCAAAATGCTAATTGTCACATTTTAATTGTTGAAAATCAATTAATAGAATATATAAAAACAAATCACACACTGAGTTGTAGATAGGAAAAGAGTGTTTGTTTATGATTGGTTGACGAGATTTCTAAGATATTTCTCTTATTCTAATAATTTAAACGAAAATATTTCATATTAATAGGGATTTGGTTTATTTGTTTCGGAGACAAAAAAAATATTTCCATTTTTCTTACTAATTTTCTCAGAATTTTCTTTAGGTGGATACTTATTAATGCTGTTTTTGTTTTGGCAAAACTTACAAACTAAATGTTTTCTCAAACGGTGTGCATATTCCAAAACGATATTTTTTGTGAAAAGGATGGGGGGGTATTATTTACTATTTTTATTATATTAAATTCATAATAGTTTATTGTCTTGCATGTTTTATTAAATAATATTTTTACAACTTTTTAATACTTATTTAAAAGTTTTTTTGTTGAAACCCATACTATACTTATAACTGATGGATTATAATGTAAATTGATAAAAAAATTAAAGTTACATTTTAGATTTTTACCATTGGAGAGTATCACCTTAAAATATGAAATTTAGAGTTTTGTAAACATTACCAGGGTAAATTCTGTTTTGGAGATCGACAATAAAATTAAAAAAACAAAACAAACTTGCGGAATATCGTACTGCACCAAATTTACTATACATAAAAACTGTATCACTTCGAGTTGTCATCCGGCTCAGAAAGCATCAATTGCAAAGCTTTAGCTTCCGGGACATCAGGATTAGTCCAGACTTTGGAAATGCGACCTTCATTAACGATCAATCCGGCGTCTCTGTCCAGTCTCCACATTTTCAGAATCATGATTAGAGGCTTATCATGGCAATCTAAAATATCTGCAAACTCCAAAGCTGGACGGCCGGTAACCAAACAACGCAACACCAAACTGCTACAAACATAACGAGAGCGTTAGAAAATTACTAAAAGTAATTGGTAAAATGCGTATATAAGTCACATCGATACAAACCATACGCCGCGAAGCAAAAAAAACCTCATGTAGCCATCACTATCTCCCGGATTTATCCATCTCGTATTAATTCCCCCACACGGAACACCCATCCAACCAAATCTTGCAAATTATACAGAAATATTGTATCAAAACACACAAAAAACAACATCATACCCAAAAATAAATTTATAAACATACCAAATAAAACACTTTCCTCCATGCATCCATTGAGAATTAAATTAAAAGAGGTCAACGGATAGCATGGTTCCATAGGGGGAGGATCAGCATTTGTGATAACACTAATATTGGTTACAATTATCTTGAACGGATG
>OVBI01003489.1:0-12170 GCA_900406495.1 Sisymbrium altissimum
CGCTTAATAACGCTTAAAACCGCAACCGTCCGTTTCCGCAAACTCCCGTAATCGCAACCGCAACCGCTGCGGTTAAACCAGTCAAGCCCTAAATGCTTCGACTGATATTCATGAAATGAGTTTTAAGAAGGTTGCTCAACGGTAGCCAATTCGACTGATATTCATGAAATGAGTTTTAAGAAGGTTGCTCAACGGTAGCCAAATGTTACTATACTTAAGCACATAACACTCATATTTATATTAACATTGTATGCAGACCTTCAAGACATTATAATGAATTTAATTGGGCTTCAGTTAATAGTGTGAAATAGTCTGACCAAATAGCCAAAACTCTCTCATTCCGTAGACGTTTATCCACACCTTTAGAGAAAACAGACATTAACCTTCACCATTACACCAATAAAAATATAACTTTCACCATTACAATCATATCAAACTCCAAATCAATTTCGTAAATAATATTAAAAAATATGTACAAAAAATCAATATATCTTAAAAGCCATCATTTATTCAAGCATAATCTCCTAACATCTGTGTAGAAAGAAAAGGAAAATGAAAAACCAAATATCAACTACTGTATGAAGATTTGCTCTAGAAGACTCTTCAAGACGAATGTAATCATACATAAGACCTTCAAACGGTCCCACCGCTTTAGCCTGACGTAAATAAATCGTGTTGGTTTGGGTTCTTAGTACCCTTCCAGGTACATCTATGCTATAAAGCCGGTAGGCTCCATGGATTCCATGTCTTGCAATAGCATTATCTTTTCCGATATTACCCGTTGAGAAGAACGGCCTAGACCTTTCGTCATTGAACCGTACTTGTAGGTTAGCCCGTGAAGCTGAGGCCAAAGCTAGCTGCAATGTGTAGCTGCCTCGCCAATTCACGTATGGAAGGTGAAACACTATCTGCCACGTTGTTGCTTTATAGACCGAATGATTGATGTTCCTGAAGAAAATAATCAAACTTAAAATTCATTCAAGACTTCATTAAAAATTCCAAAAAAAAAATTAAAATAATTTATACAACTTTTTTTACCTTGTTACATGAGCGTAGAACCAATCTTGGCTATAGTTACTAGCTCCAACTGTGTAGATGAGATCATGATTTGGATACAACTCTGTGTAACGTTGCCACAATCCATACTGCCTAAACCTGAGGAACAACAAAACCGGACTCACTAGAATCAATACCGGTTTTGGAAAAATTTGAACCGTAAGCATGAGGACTTAAGACTTTTACTTGTCCGTGTTTAGGTATAAGGGGTTAAGTGTTTCGTTGTATGGCTCCGGTACAAAGTATTCTCTGGCGGTTCTATCCGGTACACCAATCTCCCACAACGTTGGACCATTCCTAGGAGGAACGAACACGACTGTGCCAAGACTATTTTTGTCTGAACCTGCACCTACGTTAACACGACTTTGGTATCGAAAGTTTCCAATAAAACCGGGAACCCATCCGTACAGATTGTAAGTTCCCGGTCTAACGTTATCAATCGTAAAATAGCCTGTTTCGTTTGTCTTTGTCCAAAATTGATATCCCTGAAAAAAAACAAAAAAAAATTACAATTCAACGATCAATACATGTAATTTAGTAATTCAATTACACTAATGTTAAAAATAATTTACAGAAGAGACATCAAAGTATTATAATAACATACCTTAGTATTTGTCTGCCATGAACCAGCTTCTCCAGGCGGTGCTAAACCGACATATGCAGATCGTGCCGGAGTCAAGAGTCTGAAATTTGAAAAAAACAAATTGTATATTAACAAAAAGTAAAAACTAAATTAATAAAATTCTTTATTTACATTTGTGTATGTAAACTATACTGTACCTGTCGTTGACTAAAAGTTGACCGGTAACCATTCCCCTTTCGCGAGAAGAAAGAAAGTCAGACGATGCTACAAAATCGTATGGCCAGGCTTCAACTTCTTCTTCGGCCTGATGATTAGTATTAAGTAAATTAATACCGTAACAATATTTCAGAGATCAATTTCTGTAAGGACTACATAAAATTAGTTTTGGATCAGCACAACATGTGACAAAAGAAAAGCTCGACTATTCAGATTTGTGGAAATCACAAAATGTCCCCATGATGTTAAATAAATATATCAGTACTTTGCATTACTTTTCAGCACATTCTTTCTTTTTCTACCTTTTGTGATTCAAACCAAGCAAAGTTGCGAATAGATTTTAGGGAAGAATCAAGCCTAGATTTGCACAAACAATTTAAAAAAAAAAAATTAGAAAGAATTTTAAGAAAAATAACCTGTCGTTTAGCATCTTCCCATAATAAATCGCGAGGATTATTGCCTGTAGAGTCAGAGTTCAAGTAAATAAATACTGGTCCCAAGACCTTTTTCCAGGTTTCACCAGCTCCGTAATGTGTCTCCATATCTGTACCAATATAATGCTGGCTTACAAAGCTCTGCATTATTAAATATAGAAACATAAATATAATTTTTTACTAAATTGTTTTGAAAATTTTTACGAATAATTCGTTTTGGACCAATCCTTACCATGATGACCGTGGGACCAACGTGAGACGTGAGCTCCTGTTTGATCGGTCCACCAGAGCGGTATTCGCCGCTCGGGGAGATGAGCCAGAAACCGACGTGGGACTCGGTTGAGATCCAACCGTGCACCTTGTTGTCCTTGTTCTCACATGAATACTGGTACTTATCATCCACCTAATATCATTCAACTTTAACAGTCAAAATACATGGTTGTGTATGCAGAAACAATTAGGATATTAATCAAAATTCAAAATCTGCTAAACCAAATATCTTTTTAGTTCACTTGATTTCTAACCCGCGTCCATCCTATATTAAATGTAAGTTTTTGTAACTCTTGTGTATATATATATTAATTACCTGATTCTCGAACATCAAGTTATGAGGATGAGTCAATTGTACGGCCTCTTTGTAAGCAAGGGGCTTGGCATGGCCAAGGTGGATGTCACGGTCATCGTTCGTCGGCATGTCTCTTCGCCGATCATCTGCCACCGCCATGTAATGAAATCTACAAACACATATATACACCAAATTTTAATGAAGTTTGTTAATCAAACTAATAACATAATATGATTGATTTTCTTATAATTAAATCATATATTATTATACGTCCAAATACCTATCAGGGTTGAGTTTGAATGCGATTCTAATTACACCCAGCTCGACTTCTGGCCATTCAGGAAGTCTCTCGAAGATTCCGTATGTGTAAATTCCTGAATTATTTGTACGTATAATATACCTCTTGTCTACGTTTAGTGGAATATCAGAACCACCATTCCATGTTCTAGAGAACGAAATCTCCACTTGTTCTTCGTTTTGAGTTATGATTTTAAAGTTGGTTCCTTCGATTCTGATGAAGAAAGGAAAATGAAGTTAACTAGTTATAAAATTGATCAGCTATTACACCCAAGAACGAAAACAAAAAACTACAAATTAGCCATATATATGTATTAAATATTATATTGGAAAACATCAAGTTATTCATGAATATACATCCTCTAACAAATGTGAACATGTGTTGGTTTAGTTAAATTCTTTTTCAATTGTCAATTAATTCAGGTGAAGTATCAAACTAAGTAGTCAAAATGTCAAATTACCTATCCAAGGCCTGGCGAATGTTTTCTGCATCCCATACTACATCCCAGTACCTACATTATATCAACTTAGTTAATCAGGACTACTTATATTTACTTTATAATGTATAAGCTTATAGAATACTAACTGATTACTACACTATTAAGTCATTAAAAATTAATTACCCTCGAGCTCGGAGATGCGGATTAAGAACATTATCGATTCCTTTGTATTTGATCCCAGTTATAAGTCCTTGAGGAGTCGAGAAACTGACTCTGATAATCCCATTGTCCACTATTACCTGAAAAAAATATATATACATGCATTATTGTATTGTTCTATTAATGATTAAAAAGACATGTTGTATATATATACCGCTCTAGTTCCATCGCTCTTTCTTATCTGCTGCACTGATGGAGCTCTTGAACTTATTCCATCTGAGTTCCTGTAGCATTTCAATAATACCTATCAAATAACGTCAATGCATTGAATTGAAAACGCTCAATGTACACATACATACAATTAGTTAAATTGATTATAACGCAAAGAGGGATATTAGGGTTTATTTTACTTGTAAGACACAAAGCCTAACAATTGTATGACCTTCAAACCAAGTCTCTTTGATGATTAGTCAACAGAAAAATCCAAGTACATATATACTCACGATTTACTTCTAAAACCAATTTAAAAGGTGTCTTCTAGGTTAATCAAATATTCTATGTCGAAACCTATATATATTCAAACTCATACGAAAATCACAATTGCTAGCATAGAACAAAACAAACGTAATATACTAATATGCATAATATTTGAGAAGGATGCCATTTTTTTATGCGCATACATAGATGTGGTATGTGGATTTATGTAAATGTGTGTATGTATACGTACGTTGACTCTAACATATCATGAAGATATAATCAAACTGACCTCGTCGGCTCAGAAAACGGGATTGAGAGAAGAAGCCACAGAAAGAAATAGATCACTGAGGAAGCTCTCTTTTTCTGCGAAATCATCATTTCTTCAAAATCTCCAGGTCGAATTTAAAGTAAGAATAAGATCTTTGCCGAGACACCCATTGTTGTATATGTATGTGGTTTAGTTTGTTAAACAAAGGCCAAGACTAAAGTGGACTAGGTGCATCAAAACCTACTAGGATGGTATTTTGACTTCTGATATTAGAGTTCTAATAGGACTGATCAGTTCATAGAAGAATACGGAAAAGATTGAGTTTCTTGACTGTCCATCTTTTTATTTCCTTTTTTGCTTAATACATATATTATAAAGAATACGGTGGTATATATGTTTTAAGTTTTTGAAATAAGAACAGAAAATTTCCTGATGAAAAATCATTGATGTTCTGAAAGTATTTATATTTTAGGAATGTTCATAATTCGTGAATTTTGTGTTGCCATACATAGTGGGTTGATTGCATATTGTTTAGATGTTTTTTTTTTTTTTTTTGGGCATGGTTTAGATGTTGTGACAAAGCGATTTGAAAATGTATTTATATGGGAAATTTTGAGAAATGTCACTTTTTGATATCTTTATTTTTTAAAACTACATTATCAGCTTAAAGTTGTCGATCGCATATTCACCATAACTCTAAGAAAAAAAAACGAAAAAATAAATAAATACACACACACACCGTCAGAAAAATACATATCTGAAGACGAGATATTGAAGGTTGTCTAAGTTACATTATATAATGAATGGCCTGAAGTCTACGTCAAAGGAACCTTCTGCTCTAACTGGCCCTTCTTGTTTCTCAGAATGGTCGTTGATTCATTGATCTTCTATAAAAAAAAAATAAAAGCTAGGGAGCATCTCGAGTCTATAAGCTTTTCCCAAACCTCTATACTTTTAGACCTGTTAGGATCTCCATACACAAAAGTAACATAGGATATTTGTCCTCTATACAAAATGCTTGTATCAATAATTCTTTGACACAAGGATAGTACCTCTACATCAACTTCATATTTTAATAAGAGTTCTAAGTTTCATCCTCTTCCGTATGAGGCAAAAGTAAGGCGTGTGATGGTTACAGGAGGTCTACCTCTTCTTTTTTCCTTTTCAGGGATCACAGTTGGAGCAGGATTACGCCCGAGTTAATGGGCAGGTCTGGTGAGTAAGGTGTAATTGCAGCAGCCATAATCGTATTAGATGTTGTTGTCAACAATAAATTCTTGCTTCTCCATGTATCACTCTTTGCCTTCTTGCAGCATTTTTAGTGAGATCTGCATAGCTCATGTATTGTATTATTGCTTCCATGAGCTCCCCATGAATTCCCCCACAGTGGAAATAGACGGTGGTGGAAAAAGGTGGATCATCTTTGTCTAGCTTACGTTGGAGAGGCCATCGTTTGGTACAAGAAAAGTTAGTTGCTTCTTGCCTGATATTTTCTCTGCTTGCTGCCATTCCACACCAATATTAGGTCGTTAAGTTATCGGATATGTTCATCTCTCTATGTTTTGTAGGTTTTCACTCAGTTCATGCTTATTGTACCATCTGGAACAGTTGTAGGCTCAACAGTAAGATCCATACCTTTCTCTTTGGTATGAATAGTTTTTATGAGCCCTTTCTTGCTGAATCATGTGATAATATGTTTGCCTCTTTTCATTGTGTTTTTGTGTAGGTTTCTTTTTGCCACGATAGAGTCCCCTTGAAATATTTTTGTTTATATTTTGTCTTTCATAGAAAGGTTTCTATGTATTCTTGTCTCTTAGAGGGCATGTATATGCATGCATGTGTTCCAGCTGGTTATTTTCTATGTTTATTATAAAGAGCTGATAATTCCTCTAATTTTTCAGAAAATCCTTCTTTTCATGAGAAAGCCTATATATAGCATAATGAGCAATGATTCTTTAGCTTTTTTTTACTCTATGAAGACAATGGATTCCTCTTCATTTGCATACTCTATAACTGTTTCCCTTATGTAATGTTTTAGCCCATTGATTAGAACACAGATTTTTGCTAATATTTTTGTGAGTTCATGATCATCAAGTTTTTCGAACTCATATATGCAGATAATTTCTTCCCTCTAGTAGTAAAGAATGAGACCTTTGAGGTGTATCTAGAAAGGGCTCGGAGCTAGAAAGGAGTTCTGACTATCCAGCGAGTATAATAATATGGCTAGTTGTTGAGAAATTTTTGCACGTCTTCTTCATAAACACATCGGAATTAGAACCAATCATAGCCAGGGTTAGGCCCTATTGGTTTTCATACTCTACTTTTGGGAGTAAAAGACCAAAGGCGTTGGTCCGTTGGGGTTTGTAAGTCTCTGATTAATGTGGGAGCATCTTCTCATATTAGATTTGAGGAATCAATGTCTAGAATCCTGCTTAAGCGAGGAGGAGACTCCTCGTGTTTAGACATTACCTTTTCCCTTCCCCAAGTAAAGGATGCATCGACCAATTAAAAGTTTAGTGATAAGGACATAGGAACCACTCAAGACCCTACCGACCTAGTCTCAACCATATGGCAAGCTCCAAAGACCTTGTCTGAAACCAAAGACATGAGAAAAGACTTCAACAAAGCTACGGAGAGTTTTAATCAATAAAAAAAAGCTGGAGGATATAACCAACCAACTAAACAAGATCACCAATTCAAACACATCCGTACAAGCTGAAGATGACTTGCGTAAAGACCAAGGCATCATTCAAACCAAGTCAGAGATCAAAGTGCGCCAACAGATGAATGATACAAAAGATGCTCCAAGCCTGAGTTCTCACATAACCTATGGTAAAGACACGCATGAGCCACTTATCAAAGCAAACAAATAAGTTTGCTTGTTTGTCATTTCATCAATTAATCTCTAAAGCCAAAACACAAGATTAAAACGCCACATTTCACTAAACAAATGAAAAGCACAAACTCGTGTACCTTCATCCAAAGATTCACTTTCAAATCCAAAATTTCCTTTCATAAATCCCTCTCGGCAGGTGAGTTAACATAATCACGACAGTTAGCTCATTTAACCTTTGAATTTTTCTAACATTTAGTCAATAATTCAACTTTTTATTGATGACTGTCGAAAACGATTACAAAAGTTTCAAACTATTAATTAAAATTTATAAAGGAATTAATGGTAAAATAAAATAAAATAAATAAATTCGTGCCTATTACAAAATAACTCCCTGGAGCTTTAGGGCTGAAGAAAAATAATTTTACGTTTCCTGATCATTGCAATAGACCCATTGGGTTGGGTAGGTTCCTTGGAGATTGCATGGCGATCATAGAAGCTTTTTAATTTGTCAAATATATCATCTAGCATTGACGTGCTGGTTCCAATCGATATTCTCACCCAATTATTAGCCCCTAGAGCCACTCCTACAAAATGAGTTTTTTAAAAAAAAATTATAAATAAATAACAACACAAAAACTATTATCAGATATTTTGAGGCCTTGGTTTATACATAAAGTTAATTAAAGCGATCGGCACCTGGAATCAAGAGGACGCTCTCCTCACTAACAAGCTTCATGCAAAACTCAAAGTCATTTTTTATATTATCCAACATTGATGTGTCAAGTTTTACCTGTTGAATAAATCGTCAAATTAATCAGTTTTATATTGATCCTGACTCATGATGCCTCGTTCATATACAATTCGTACCAAGTGGGATGAAATAAAGATAAAATCTAAGAAATTAAATGAAAAATACCCATAAGTAAGAACAAGATTCGGGTTTCTTGGGACAAAAGAGACAAGGGATGTCCTTGAGCCTCTTACATGAAAGCTCCACTGAGTGTCTCATTGCTTTGATCTTCTTTTCGAAGAACTCTGTAGGTGTTTTCTCTAATATATCAGGAAGTGCCTCCTACCAAATTTCACAAAGACAAACTCAATTATTTAGAAAGGTCATACATATCTATAATAAGAATTATCTATATTATATTTTTACATAATAATTACCCAATTTTATTAAATTTGAATTAATAAAAAAAATTATTTTAGCAAGAGTTATATCTGATGCCGTTAGAAAACTCTTGTAATGATGCAAATTAGTTTCCTTGCTTAGATTATCTTATTTAACCTATGCTTTTTAATTTTTTTGAAAACTAACTTTTTATCAAGTAAAAGACAATACCGTCATTAATTTTGAGAATTTAAAATAAATATATATTAATTTTTAAATATAGTTATCAACATCTTTCAATAATTTTTGGTAAGCATATCTTTATGGTCAGTAATTAACTATGATATAAAGTCGAGATATTCCACGGATAAAAATCTCTACAATATAAATAAATAGCTAAATGTTTACAACAAAAAAAGAGGTCTCATGAAAACTGTAATCTTCATTCACTTCTTTTATATAACAAAAATGTCTAGGGGTCATATTTATATGATTATATCGATATACTCACAAAGCGGAAAATCATTTAATTAATTTGGTTATATTTTTATAATTAATTACATAGGGTAGCCACGGTGAGAGCACAAACCTGGAGAATAAGTGAAGGTTGTGGAGTTAAGTCGAGATAATCCTCTATTGCTTGAATAACCTGTTGTGAACAAAATGCCATAACTTAAAATTGACCCTCGTCTTAATTAATTATTGTGCAGGATAAGTATTACTAAATATGGTTTTAGATTTATAAATAATTCTTTCTAATTGAGGAAAGTAGAAGACTATTCAAACAGATGCTTGTGTTTGAATCATAAGTACGATTGATTATACTGCACGGCTCATAACAACTCTAATAGAATTTAAATTATCGTGGTAAAAAAAGATTTTAACCAACCCTTGTTGATTTAAGAATTCCATTAGGATCATTCATGGCCATCCAACCAATTCTCCAACCCGGGACGACCCATCCTTTGGATATGGATCCGAGCGTGATCACTGGAGCTATCGATGCGAACATCCCCATGGGAATAAAAGGCGTGTCTCCATATACGACATGTTTGTATACTTCATCAGATATCACCACTATACCAAGTTTCCTAGCCATCTCTGCAACCTACAAGATTGATCCATACAAAAAAACGGTTATTGAATTATTAATTCGTGATTGTTTTTCTTTTGTATATGTATGTCACATAAGTATAAAGGTTATGCTTATTATGTGAAATATATTTATACCTTACTGAGATGATCGTAGGTGTAGACATTTCCACAAGGATTGTTGGGATTGATAAGAACCATTGCGACGGTATTCTCATCAGCAGCAGCCTCGAGGCCATCTAGGTCGATCTCCCAATCTTTATGGGGAAGGAGGTCGTACTTGCGTATCTCAAGGCGGCTATAGACAGCACGAGCATCATAGTGAGGGTAACCCGGCCTTGGAAGCAGAATGTTGGCGACAGGATTTCCGGCTAAGGAATCTATCACGATCTCTATTCCATGGTTGCAACCGCCTGTGATATACACATCCTCGGCCTTCAGCTTCGCTGGAAGCTCTCCGTTTAGATAATCCGCTACCGCTCTAAGAGAACAAAGTTAGCATGAAGTTAATTAGTAAAATATCGACTAGAAAATTATTTTGAAATATATTGTTGTGACGAAATATAAAGTTTAAAATTTGAATGAATATGCGCTGCATGCATCAAAATTGAACTCAGACCTTCTAGCCTTAAAAATTCCAGGGCTTGGTGCATAAGAGTTAGCCATGCCGGAGCGTGCGGCTGCGGCCACTGCTTCCTCTGCTATGGGGCAAGTCCGAAAGCTGGGGGAGGCGGAGGGGTCCCCGGGACTTGGAGCAAGAATGGGTTTCCCGCTGTTCAAGTTGCAGTTTCTAAACATCTTAAACACAAGCTTTCTTAACGCTACCGCAGCCGCATCACTAGTTGCAGCGTTTCCTTTGAACTGCCAAACACTGCCGTTTGCGTTGCCGTTGCTTGCCATCAGTCTCTCGCTCTTGCTTCTAGATTGCTTCTTTTAGTTGTGATTAGATGCTTTTGTTGTGTCAGTCTCGTGCCCTTTATATAGGATCACATGCAGAATGAAATGCTACGAATTTTCAACACAATACACGTTTAGCAATATTTTAACATCCGTTATTTGACCGATTTAGTATTAATATCTGTTTGCCGTGACTATTATCTGAAAGACTGTGCACGTCTCTTATCTCTTTCAGAATTTTGTTTGTTACCTAAATAATTCACCCCAAGAAAATTGTTTTCATTCAAACATTATACCATTCAGCGCCATGAAATCTAAATATTTCAAAAGAAAAGCAAAGAGCATACATATATCCTTATTTACTAAGAAGGTTTTCAACAAATAATTAAATAAGAATAATATTATTTATATTTATGGCCTTATGGGTATCTCAAACTCAAAATGTGAGAAATTCATCCCAAATATTTTTTTAAAAAGTATCTCATTGAAGAAACTATTGGATTGAGTTTCTCACATTTTAAAATACCCAATAATATTTATATTGTTATTCTTATTTTATTATTAGTTGAGATACTTTATTAGAACTTTCTAATGAAGATGCTTTTATAAAAATAATATATGAGAAGAATATGTAAAATTAATATACTTCAAATTTAAAACTCAATTAGCAGAGAAATTGAAAAAAAAATCATCAATTATTTTTTTCCTTTTTAGGAAATAACACAATTAACTATTTTTACACTATATGATTGTATTTGTATATATATGTGTAAAGTTTTATACACTAACTTAGTGGCTGTGGTCTGGGGGAATTGGGAACACGGAGCGAAATGCTGCAATTGGTTGCCTCCCGAGTTTGATGCAACCATTAAGAAACTAAGCACACCTATTGGATCAGTTGGCTAGTTCTAAGCCTAAAACCTGGATGTTTCATATAATGGAATGTGCCCAGTGACCCACTTCATTCTAGGACTGTCTTAGGTCTAAAGCCTGGAATACTTGTATTATCAAAAAAGAAAATTTTATACACTTATGCCCGCCCGCACCAAACCAGCTTTGTTAGAGCCTCTCACTTTATATGGGTAATTACGAAATTAAATTTTTATTATCACGATCTAATTATCCCCTAATCTATATTTATTAAGTAATTTGTTGAGATGTCTTCATCAAACTTATTTTATTTTTTTAAGATCATATGATACCATTAAAATATGACATGATCTATAAAAAGTGTGATATGGCTATTGTAACATAAATGATTTTCCTTGAAATTATATATAGAAAAAATAACTAGAATACCATCAAATTTTACATAAATAACTAGATTACAATGAAACTTTCAAAAATAACTAGAATCTTTGTACATCTTAGGAAATGACTATAAACATCATTGATTAGTTTTTTTTTTTATTTGAGATTATTTCTAATAAAAAAATAAATAAAATAATTAGTAAATCCATATCACTAATAACTATAATTCATGTCACTAATAACCTATAATCCATGTTTGTAGTTAACAAACCATAATTTTTTTTCGTCGACTAAACCATAATCGCTTGATATTTTTGCTTTTGAAATCATTTTATCTAAAACTGTTCGCCGATATCGTTTTTGTCGAAATCGTTTTCTCCGAAAACGTCTTCTCCAATTGATATTTTTTATTTTCGAAAATGTATTTTCTAAAAGTGTTCTCCGATCTCGTGATATGAACAAAGACATGTCGGAGCTGAGAGTTAATG
>OVBI01003490.1:0-12168 GCA_900406495.1 Sisymbrium altissimum
TTGTTGTAATTTATTATTACTTTTATTTTTAGCAATTTTAATTTAAATAATCATTCTATAAAATTAATTCTTTAATTTTATTTTATGAACATATAATTTTTAATATAAAATTAATATTATAATTAACATATAAAATAATAATTTAATTAAAATAATAAACGTAGAAATCTTTTAATAAATTTTTTTATGTAATAACTAAAAGTAAAAATTACTAAATTAAAAGTAATAATAAAATAAAATAAAAAAATAAAAAAATAGATGTTTTGTATTAAAAATAATTATTATAGTATTGTTTATAAAGTTTTATTTAGTTATTTTATATACTTTTGATTTAAAATTAGTTTCTGGTCATAATTATTTAAATATATATTTTGTATTTTAATTTTTGATAATCTAAATAAATAGTTACACAATTAGTGTTTTTTTTGTTTTCATTTAGAATTTTTAATAAAACAAAGCATAAATCAGTCTAAATATAATTATTGTGTATTACTTAACAATAAAATGTCATTGTCTCAGTGGCGATAGTCTATTCTTTATATCCCTCCCACCTGAGTTCGAACCTAGAGTGTTACAACTATTTACTTTTGGTCAATAAATTCAAAACGACGTCGTTTTATGTTTAACTGCTTAATTAAACGCCTTCTAACGATTCTGTTAGATGAGTTAACGGTGTGCTAATTTGGCCGAGTCAACTATAAGTTTATTCGTTTTTGTCAGAGTCAATACAAGTTGAGGTATTTTTTGGCCAGCAATTTAATCCAGGTATTTTTTGGCGAAAACTGAAAAGTTTGGATATTATATGGCAATTTTCCCTATATATATATAAAGTAGAATAGTCAAGTATACTTAGAGCATTATTTTTGCAGAGTTTTTATTATGGCCTCTAAAAAGATATAATACAATGATTAAAAGGTACGAAATAAAAAACGTTTTTAAAACTCTGATTTAAGAATTTTTGACCTATAAATTTATATATCCATAATACATGTGTTAATTAGATAATGTTCCAATTATTATTAAATAATTAAATAATTAAAATATTAATATATATATTTTTTAAAAAAATTCTAACAAGTTTTGTCTGATAATAATATTTTTTTTTTTATCATCTCCGATAATAATATTCTTATAAAATGAATAAGATCAACCATACAAAATCAAATCAACAAATTACATAGTACATGGTCGATATTTATTTTGATGTATATAGATTGTAAGAGTATTCATATTGGTTAAGATACTCTAATAAATGTCTCAGAAACATAATATTAATAATTTTAATATATTATAATTAAATGATTAAAATTTTAAATCAAAATAAATTTTAACCAATCATAAATTGACAAACATCACTACATTAATATCTCATATTTTATCACTGAGATTGAGAATCCCATCACTCTTTCTCCTCCTTTTACAATTGTTTTTATTATTTTATTAAATCTTTTAGCGCATCTCCATCCCATGAGATACTCATCCCAATATCTAATTTATTTAATATTATTATCTTTAATATATTTTAGTTTGTAAAAGCTTATTTTAAATTAAAATGAAAAATAATCTACTTATACAAAGACACCTATGAAATATCAGTATCTGAAGAGTTCTGAAAGTTTCTAAAATGAAGACCAGTTTTTTATTTTTCTTTTTTATTTTTATTATTATTCTATTCTTAGAAACTCAGTCAGATACTATTACTATAAAAAATTGAATTAAATCACTTAAATTATATCATATATTTAAATAATACGATTTAAAATAATTTATTTACAAATGATACAAATAAAAATAATTTAGCATCAATTATAAATAACTGATAGAATTATTAATTAGCTTAAGATCAGTTCAATTCATTGATATAATTTCTATCAATTTGTATAACTTAAAACAAAATTTATATTATTCTACAAATTATATCAATTTAAGAAATGATGTATTTATTTATTTTGGTTAACATCACTTATTAAAATGATACAAAATTTACATTAGTAAAGATTGATGTTAATAGAAAATATTAATACCATAAAAATAATTATGTGAATTAACCTAAATTTTAAAAAATTATATAATTATTTTTCAATTAACATCAATTTAAATTTTGGATACTAAATAAAAGTAGCTTGTATCAATAAAAAATTGATACTTAATTGACTAAATCTATACAAATAAATTGATACTTAATTGATTAAAATATTATTTTTCTAAATCCACCTAAAGTTATAATTAAATTATTAAATGAATCTGATTATTTATATATTATGAAATCAAATAGGTCATTATTAATTTTAGCATTCCACATCAACAATCTGACATGAAGAAAGTAGAAATTTTTCTTATATATACGAAAAGATCTTGTTTTCCTATTATATAGGATCAATACTTGTAGATTTTAGATAATAGTAATATTTGATAATATTATTTGGTATCCAAATATTTTAGAATTTAATAAAAATATGAATTATCAGATATAATTTTATAATTATTTAATTAATAAATTTAATTAAAAATGAAATTTATCTAATAATTTTATTTTAAAATAATCTTTACTTAATTAAAATATATATATTACGAAATTGTTATAATGAAATTGAATATTGGTATCATTTATATTAATTGATATAAATATTTTGTAATTGATACATTTTTACGTCGATTACAATAATTGATGTAAATATTTTGTATATTTACATCAATTATTAATAAATGATGCAAATTATTTGTATCATTATTTTCAAAATTATTTATTTAAATGATGCAAAACAATTTTATATTATTTATAATTGATGTAAATATTAAAAATAAGTGATGTGAAACAACTTTTTTTGTAGTGTGTGAGTGAGTTTTTTTTTTTTTGATAACTCGGGTGTGTGGTCTTTTATAGATCCTAACTAGCACTGCATCCAATTAGATTTAGTATAAAATCATGTTAAATTTGCTGTGATCTTGAATCCAGATGGCAGAACTCATATTTATGAACCTATTACCACCAAACTACTACCGTGTGGTTGTGTGTGAGTGAGTTGAAAAGCTTTACCTTTTTTTAGGTGATCAAAAACTCTAATCTTTCAATTAAATTGCTATGTAATTCCAAAAATACTACAATTAAATTGTTTCTCAGTTACATAAATATGTTTTAGTAGTGTGAGCTTTTTTTTTCTGAACTTTTGTTAGTATGGGGTTTTCTCACATAACTACGGCTTTTATAATTTTAATAAAATTTCTTCAGTTTAGTTTATAAATATGAATCCGAATCTATTTACGTTTAGCATTTACATATCAACACTTTTTATATAAATAGAAATGTTCTGTATTAGATTTTAAAATCATTAAACTTTGGTTACGTCCAAGTGCATGTACATGCACGCAGGAAAATATATAACAACACGTGGGATAATAGTGTGATTGCGATGACAACAAACAAGTCTCAGAGTTCGTACTGCCTTGTCTGTTTGCAATCACATTCACGAGGACCACTAGGAGTTGTTGAAGAATTAATATACAACTTCCATACGTTGTTGCTATTTGTGTGCAATTTATACAACATTAAATCTACAACAACCGCGTGAGTGTGACCAATATCTTCCAAAACACGTTGCTTGATAAATTAAGGGTTTCGTTTTTAATGGTAATTCAAATATGATATAAATAGTTTGTTTATTTGCTATCAAAATTATGATCAAAATAGTTTGTTTATCTGCTATCAAAATATTTTTCCTGTACCATTTTTTCCCCTAATTACCATTATATTAATTTGTTTGAAACTATAGTCCTTTTCTATACCATCTCTATATTAAAATAGAAACATAGCTTCCCTAAACCAAAAAAAACGACAAAGGTTCCTAAACAGTCGACCCGGTGATTGGTCACTATGACAACGTGGCACGTTGCTCTTTTATAAGACAGCCTCTCTGCAAAATTTGTGCTGTCGACAATATAGGTAAAACAACTGTCAGGAAAGAAAAAAGAAATTTTGTTTTGTAATCTAATTTTTTTCTATAAGATCTAACGTTTTCGTAAATAATAAAAGGATAGCATAAAACTTGAGAATTTACAATTATGAAACAAAAAAACATATGTATTTTATTTTTCTCAGAAATAAAATAATTTTTGTATAACTAAACAGTTTCTTTTGTCTTTTCTTGGTAGAATATTTTGACCTTCTTAAAAACAAATTTCAAACAAAGGCTGGCATTTCGTGTAAAAATTATACTAAAATGGATGCTACCAATTTAACTCGGATTAGAGTGGATTCAAGAATGTTTTTTAATATTTAACAATTAACTAGTACAATATTGTAGACAAATCACAATTTAAGGTATACATACTCTATTGATTTGAGGCATTTGATGAATATTTTAGGCATCAGGTATGTAACTAAACTCATGTAAAAAAAATGATCACATTTTCCGCATGAAACAAAAAGAGAAGAAGAAATTTGATCCTTTCTACAACCAAAAAACTCTCACACTGATTTGCTATAAACTCTTAAATTAATCAATAAAATCCAAATTGCTTTTCACTGGTTCAACATAAATTTTCTGAACTGAAAGTTATCAAGCCAAATTAATACTGAAAACCTTTGATTTTAATTTTACAACAATTGTAAGAAGAAGAAAAAAGAGAAATTCAAATGATAATAGAATTCAGTTTTAATGTAGGGTGATATGTTTGATCTGATCTATGGATATATTATTGGTCATTACGAAATTTTAAGAAGTACTTTTCAACTGTAAAGATATGTTACTTTTCTAAATACAATAATTGAGAATATTTATACAAACTTTTCAGAAAACATTATATTTTATTTATGCATTAATTTTTTTTATAAAATATTTATATATTTTTATTCGTGTCTGATGTTTGCGCCACATAGCAGTAATTATAAATTAGAGAAAATAAAATATTAAATATTAAAACGAACATAAATAAAATGACATCAATGACTTAAATTAATAAAACAAAATAGCATCCATTTTTATTTTTAACATTTTAAAAAGTTAATCTTAATATTCCTTATCTCTAACAACATCTATTGCATGAAAAAGGATTAATATCGTAATTTTATATTTTTAAATATAATATAATGCAAATCTAGATGTTCGGATAGGATTCCAAATTTTTATGTATGTAAAGTTTTGGTTGGTAGAGTCATCGTTAAATAGCTGATGATAATTCTGTTCATTAAATGGATGAGAATATATTAGAAGACATTTCGATATACGTCTAAGTTACACATCTACCGAAAAAAATGTTTATGAAAAGTGAATGGGTTTTCTAGTGATGGAATTAGTCCAAGGATCAAAACCCTTTTCATTGCTTTAGTGGTGGTTTAGGAAAAACGAACTATCATTGTAAAATGATGACGAAGACAAAAACTGAGTTTTATTGATAGAATTGATAATACTCTTTCTTTTAATTTAAATTTAAGTTTAATTTGCTTTGAAAGCCCCATATAATTAATGCAACTGCATGCTCGGCAACACAATCGGATTCGACTAATCCCAAAGATGAAATAACTAGCCAAACAAGTTAGCTTTAAATAACTGATGTAACTCCCAATTCTCAGTTTATCCATGCACAACGAAATTCTTACTTATTTGTTCACAATGAGTGTTTTAAAATTAAAATTTTCCATCAGGCTGACACGATAAATTCTCAATAAAAAGATTTTCTGATTTAGAGGGATTTCAATTGTTATGAAACGCTTTATGTGATTGATATTAAATGCATGCAATCACAGCCGTCAGAACCATTGAACTCTAACATCTCATTCTGACCAATTAAAAAAAAAAAAAAATTGGACACGTAGACTTTTAGCCTATAAATTAGAACAAGATAGAAAGGAGATGAGGACACAAACAAGCAGAAAAGCAAAAGACATTTTAGCATTCTCTATTGCGAGAAGAAGATGAATATTCCGTGTTTTAAATTCACTCAAATCCACTCTGCCTCACACCAACTCTGTCACACCTCGCTCACTCGAGTTCGTTATGCTTCGCAACAGTTCAGTGACGCCTCGCACATCTCTACTCGAAGTTTGAAAATCGCAGCTGTAGCTCCAACTTTGCAAGGCGACTGGATCAAGGTCTATATAATTTGATATTTTTTTCGTCAAAGATATATTATTTAATTTACGAAAGATTAATCTAGTTAAAATGTTGATATATTCTCTCAAAGTCATAGTGTTGCTAGAGAAACATTCGTTTTCGTCCTGGAAAAAGGATATCTGCGGATATTATATATTACTCCAAATTTTAAAGTAGCATATAAGTTCAAGTAGTCAAAAAAATTGGTAATTAACCATAAAAGGATACATGACTTTACGATGTATTCATTTTATTGTGAATTTGTGATGGCATATAGTAATCATGTATAAACCCTTATTTAAAACAAAATTAATATATAATACAGTCTCACTTCAAATAGAAGGTTCAGTTTAAACTTTACAATAATTAGCAAGAACAAAGCCATATGTTGAGTTCTTAATTTATCACTCTGAAGTTTTTGAAGTAATATGTTCCATAACGCAATAAAAATTAAGATACAAATCATGCATGTTTTATAGTAATAAGCAAAATAAACAAGCACATGCATCATCATCATAATCATCATGTTTTCGACTAATAGGTGGAGCAGAAAGGAGGAAAGGCACCAGGAACAAGAAGCTCACACGGCATAGCTGTGGTCGGGGACAAGCTCTACTCATTCGGCGGCGAGAGAGATACAAACGTTTCCATCGACAAAGACCTTTACGTCTTTGACCTCAACACTCAAAATTGGTCAATCGCTCCCGCCAACGGAGACGTCCCTAAGATCGGCAGCTTCGGCGTCCGCACTGTGGCCGTGGGAACTAAGCTCTATGTCTTCGGAGGCCGCGATGAGCATAAGGTGTCCAGCGACTTTTACTCGTACGATACGGTGACGAACGAGTGGAAGTTTCTGACGAAGCTCGGTGAAGAGGGAGGACCCGAGACTCGTACTTACCATTCAATGGCTTCGGATGAAAATCACGTTTATGTATTCGGTGGGGTGAACCAAGGCGGGACGATGTCAACCCCCTTTCGGTTCAGGACGGTCGAATCGTATAACATTGCTGATGGGAAATGGGTTCAGCTACCTGATCCTGGAGACAATTTCGAGAAAAGAGGAGGAGCGGGATTCCATGTGGTGCAAGGGAAGATTTGGGTGGTTTACGGGTTTGCGACTTCGCTTACGCCTGATGGGAAAAATGACTATGAGTCTGATAAAGTCCAATATTTTGATCCAGCTTCTCAAAAATGGACGGAAGTAGAGACCAAAGGAGAGAAACCTTCGGCGAGGAGCGTGTTTGCGAGTGCGGTTGTGGGAAAACATATACTAATATTTGGAGGTGAGACCAAGCCGGACCCAGATGCCCATTACGGTCCGGGGGAGTTGTCCAATGAGGGTTTCGCATTGGACACAGAGACATTGGTGTGGGAGAAATTTGGAGGAGGAGATGAACCGGATACACGTGGTTGGACGGCTTCCACGGCTGCCACAGCCTATGGGAAGAAAGGCCTCTTCATGCATGGAGGAAAAATTCCGACCAATTTCCGAACCGATGAACTCTACTTCTACGCAGTCAAATCCGCGTGATCAGTGCTGTCACTCTCAATGTTAATTTGTTTGTGTGGTGACTGGTGAGTATTATATGATCCAATAAAGGTTTGTGAAACCTTTGAAGATAATGCCCGCTTATGCGTGCATGTTTCTTTTATTTACCTAAATCACGTTATGTGTTTCGACAAACAAAAAAAAAGAACACGTTATGTGTGTACTGTGTGTGTTTGTGGCTTGGAAATAGCTGTCGTTCGAATAATGTTTACGTGTGTGTCTAATAATATATATATATTTTTTTTTGAACTTTAAGTTGTTTATATACTATCATTCAGTCGTATCATTTATTAGACCATGAATATTTACACCTGCGGATAGAAGCCACCTAAATACACAAAAGCTATTCCAAAAGCTATTCTTTATATACGCAATTTTATATTGTCAGCAAAACATCTCTATATTATTTGAGAACCCATTAATAATAATAACTTCGATAATTTTTTTTTTTTTTACAAATGTTTTATATTGATGTATCACCGTAAAATTTCTCAAAACATGTATAAAAAACTTCTTTTATAAAAATAATTACACCATATATTATTATCATATTATCTACAATCTACTTTTAATAACTATACATATGTTTTTATTATCATAAAATATAAACTAATGTTTTAAACCAAAATCACATATTCAATTTTCCGATTAATGATTCTATATTTATTTCTTATTTTTTTAAAAATATTAAACATTTCTTTGAAATTAATCATTATAAGATTTTTTTTATTCACCACAAAAATAAATAAAAACATATATATTATCAATTAAATTATTTAGCTACTTTATTAGAAATTTCATATCCAAATTGGTCACTCACATAAAATATTTTTTTTATTTATTAATTATAATTTCTATTAATTTTGACTATATATAGATATTTGATGTTGTATTATGTATAATTAATTAGAATTTATAATAATTTTGACCATATATATTAACTCGATGCAATATATTTATAATCAAATCATCATTAAACTAAATTCAAATAAAATAAATTTACATATTTTCAAAATCATCATACAAAAATTGAAATTAAATCAAATCATTATTAAATTAAATTCTAATTTTTATAGATTTTTTCCAATTAAACTATTTTTATTATATATATATATATATTAAATATCTATTATTTTGACTTAAAAATATATTAAATTTAAACAACGTATACAATACAGTTATGTTTTAAATACACAAAATGCGAAAACTCTTATAAAGATTTTTATATTGAATTAACTTAATTTTCTAAACTAACTAATAAAAAATACTACATTAAATATACTGTAATTTATAAAATATTCAAAAATATTTTAATTATCTTAATTTAATATATAAATCATAATTATATAGATTATCATTTTCAAATTTAAATTTTTAAATTTTTGTCCGCCTAGGATCCTTATCCAATAAAAAATAAAATACATATGTATAATTTATATAGTAACTAAATCAATATAATTAGGATTTTACCCGCTCTTCGTGCGGAGTAAAGTTTTTTAATCCGTATTTAGGTAAAATAATTATTTTTAAGAAAAAAAAATTTAAAATAATATTATTTAATTGAAAAATATTAGGAAAGAAAATCTTTTAAATTCATATTTCTCATGATAAATAAGTATATGATGAACATAAAAAACTCTTACACATTGTTTAATAACACAAAACCCTTACGCATTTTAAAATTTAGTTATTAATCCATATTTACAGGATGTAAAGTTATATATAATTTTTTCAATTTAATATCAAACTTTTTGAATAAAATCTATTAATAAAATATGATGCATTTTAGATAAAGTTATTAATATAATAGCTTTATGTTTTAAAGAAATGAAATGATCATATATAGTAAAAACAATTTTTTAATTATATAATATTTTTCATATTGTTATGAAATTTTAGAATTAGATTGAAAATCCTTCAGTTAAATATTTTAGATTTGGAAAAAAAAATCCAAATAATTAGAATTGAAAATCTTCTAATAAAAATTTCTAATTAATATAAAATTTTATTAAATAAATTGTATATCCATAACTGTTTAGATTTATTGTTAAGATTTAGTTTATGAAATATTATTTACTAAAAAAGAATTTGAATAAAAAGAAACAAAATTATAAACTTTGTAAAATAATTTGGGTGATGATAACTGGAAAAAAATATATTTTCCTTATTTTTAATACATAGAAAGTATTTTAGATATCTATTTCTTATTTTATTATTAATTAATTTATATAAATATAATCCTTATCTATAAAATAAATGAATAAATATTTAATTTGATTTTTAGAAAATTTATTAATGTTTATTTCAATAATAGAAAATCTTTAATATAATTGATTAAATACTTTACAAATAATTTATTAAACCAATTCAGTTATAATTTTGATTAAATAATTGCTTTAACATAATTTTGGTAATTAGAAAATAATAAATATTGGAAGATAATGCAAGATTACGTTTGGTTTAATCCTNTTTAATCCTATAAAGATTAGAATAAAATCTGTTGCCAAACAAAAATAATAGTATAGTATGTAAATAACAGATTTTTTTCAAGTATTTTTATAAATGTATTTTGTAAATAATAATAGTATAAGATGTCTTAAACTAATATAGAAAATATATTCTATATATAAATAGATTTTAGGGAAAAAAACTTTAAAAGTACCTCACATTTATAACATTTGTTAATAAAATACACAAACTTAAGTTTTCCAAAAAATACAATTATAAACTTCCAATTCAACACTCATACTAATGAATCTGACGGGATTTACACCGTCATGTATATATTAAATTTACTGAAATCCCGTTTTAGAATTACACTTTTAATTTTGTTTATTTTAAAAAGATTTAAATAAAACCAAAACTATATTAAAAAAAAGTTCAGATCTAGCATTTTTGGTATTAGAGAGAGATATGGAACAAATGTTAGTGGTTGATTTTGACGACGTCCATCACATAAAGAATTTGTATTTTTTACCAGAGTTTCAAAGTCTCTTTCATTATCACCAAAGCCGTCATTTATTGAAATGTCCAAAAAACAATGGTTAGAGGCAGATGATGAGCTACAGTAACGACAATGGCACCGAGAGCCATTTGGTGTAGATTACCTTCACAGCCTTGAAATATGATTAGCAAAATTCTGAAATGTAAAAGTTCAAAAAATAAAGTGAAAAAATAATTTTCTGAGATGTTTTATTAGATAAACTATTTTCCATTAAAATGGCTGATTTTGGTTTTATGAGATTTAAATCGGATCAAAATGGAGATTACTGTAGCAAAGGAAGAGGAATAAAGCTGGGAGTTTCTAGGTTAGTAACTGCTTCGCCTTTGTCGGAGATGGGAGTAAACAGTTGTGACATCATCCAAAAAGAAGACGATTAGACTTTTTTTTTTTTTTTTTAATGTTTTAATTCATTGATTGTGTTAATATATATATATATATAAGGGTGTAAAACTTATCAAATTCATTAGTCTGAGTATTAATTGAAAGCTCTTTTGTATTTTTTTGAAAAACCTAAATAGTTTGTGTATTGTTTTAATAAATGTTATAAATAAATTGGTTTTTGAAGAAACAAAAACCAAAAACCAATTCAAAATCTACAAACAATCAATGCCATAACTATAAAATATTTTCAAGATTTTCCCCATAGGATTTCTATTTAGATACTGACAAATATAAATAATCTTTTGAAATTTTGTAGATTAATCTTGATTTTTGTGTTTCTATAATCTCGATATTCGTGTTTTCTATATTAAATTCATACATGTTATCAAGTCATTTCTATCGATTTTGCAGCATATGGAAGATAGTTTGAATAATTTGTTCAATTTATGTCTTGCAGCATTATGAACCTAAAGAATCCAGGATTTGTGAAGTAAATTTTACATTAATTACTAGAGGAGGACATAGCTACTGTGGGTTTGTCAGTTCAGGGAATCTCTGAGATGTCTATTTCATAGGATTTCTTAAGGAAGACAAAAAAATTAGGTTTGTTGTGAATCACTGGTTTATTATGGTAGACGTTATTGCAGATGGTCTTTTCCATTGTTTTTAAGAATATTTTTTTTTGTTCGTTTAAGTCAATTTTCGTTATGTTTCAGCTTGGAGCTCTAGTCTCTGGCGATTCTTGTTTTCTTTGAGATGTAATTTCAATTATGTTTTGAAAGGTTTCGTCTCCAACTCTCCCGGAAAGCTGGTTTTATGCTGGCTATATTTATGTGGATATCAGCATTTTTTGCCGAGTTTGTATCTTTCAAGATTTTAATATAACAAATTTCATAAAATTTTATTTGAAAAAATCAAGTTTATTAGGAGAAAAACAAATTCACGCATTATCTTTAAATTCGGATTATGAAAGTAACAAATCAGTAGGTAATATTTTATTATATAAGCATGCAAAAGATATAGTATTTAGGAAAATTCTTAGGTTGACCCATAGGAATGAACTTCTTAATTCACTCTTTATATTTTAACTAATTAGAATCTGCCACATAATATTATAAAAAAAAATTAAATTAATAATATTAGAT
>OVBI01003491.1:0-12163 GCA_900406495.1 Sisymbrium altissimum
TACAACATCTTCATGAAAAACATAACAAAAAATTTTTTCTTACCTAAAAAAAAAAGCCAATCAAGTCATTTGAGAAAAAAGGTTAATAGATTTTCTATAATGTTATCGTAGATTTTAAATAAAATAATTGTAACACCCGTCTTATCCTCACCTGAGAACGGCATATCACGAACCCTAACTTATTCCATCAGTCTCTCTAATTAATAAACTTCCTCTTTATTACTTATTTAACCAATAATCCCATTACATCTATAACCGGAATAAAATAAATATTTAAAATAAAATACAAAAGTTATAAAAAAAGATCCCACCGATCCATCGAACGTCTATCTACTCATCAATCTCACCTGAAAAGATAAAAAGAGAGGTGAGTAACGGGGAGTCACTCGGTAAGGGATGGAATGATATAACACAAAAAAGCGCAGTTTCTGTCATAGCACTCCAAACCTGGAACAAGGACTAAACATGAACCAACACGGCGCATAAATCACCCAAACAACAACCAATGCCCTACTGACGGTTTAAGTGACCGATGACACCCTCTCTACTTGAGGTCTGCATAGAATCAGTGTCCAACGGCACAGCCCGGAGATGATTTATCGATCTGTGAAAGTACCGGACAGCAGATCGAGTGAACTGCCGGTACCGCATCTCCCACAAAACAACAATACTCCAAAAGTCCATCTCACTACTCCACAACCTCCAACGTCTATATAGCTCTACTATATATATATATATATATTTATTTATATAAAAAATATATCAAATTTAACATTTAGCATACACAAACCATTTGGGTTGAATCATCTATATTCATGTCTCCAATTTAACAAACAAATCTACCTAGACTCGATCATAGAAAACAGATCACTTTTAGTCATAAATTCCAGTTAAGGCGTTCTAGGCGAAAGTACGGTTTTGTTGTGAAATAACCCTCACCTTAGCCAAACGGATGATAACTGTCGTTTCTGGACTCCGGTTGCTAAAACAGATGCTAAATCTGAAATCATCGCGGAAAAATCGAGTGAGAACAGCTTTCGAATAGCGAAAATTAATATCCGGTTAAAAAGTCAAAGTCAACGATCTAAGTCAAAGTCAATGGTCAAACCCGTCAATCCAGTCAAACCAGACCTAACCCGTACCGGACCTAGATCCCAAAACCAGAACCGACTAATCAAAACTAAACTAAACCGAATAAATCTAGATACTAACTAAATTCGATAAGAATGGAAAGAGGAGGGAACAATAAACTTACTAAAGGACTCGTAAGAATTATTGGAAATTCGCCCGGAAGCTTGACAGAAATTTGCCAGAACTCGCTGAAAGAATTCAATATAAAGATTCACCAGTAGTTGGTCGTCGGATAATTCAACAAAAACTGACTACTGGGTAAAGCACTGCTTTGACTTGGTGGAGAGAAAGAGAAGGGATGAGACTCTTTATATAGGAAAAGAAAAGAAAAGTGAAAAGAGATTTCCAATGTGGAACTTTTTAAGAAAATAAGGTTTTAGGTTTTTTTGTCTCATTTGAGTTTAAATTGATCTAAAGAAATAGTAAAAAAAAAGACTAGATTAGAGATTTTGGATCGTTACAATAATATTCAAGGTAATATTATTATTATTATTATTTTTTTCGACGAAATTAGAATTTATATTAATAAGATCGTACAAAGTCAGAATACAATTGATGCGTAATCGAATTAGGTGGATAGATACACCCTGAAAAGAAAACACCCTGAGAAACACCCTGCTTAGCCAATAGATGAGCTGCCTCATTAAGGTGGCGCTTGATAAAACTAAAGAAAGTAGATCTAAAGCGTGTCTCCCAAGATTGAATGTCAGCAATTAAATTACAGACAGTAATGTCCCGACGAGTCTGGTGATGGAGCAGTTTAACAAGTAGCTGGGAATCGCCTTCAAAAAGAACGTACCGAAAACCTTTAATCCAAGTATTTTGTAAAGCAAATAACAAAGCTTTTCCTTCAGCCTCCAACGGTGAAGATGCTGTACCCAATGGAGCAGAACCCCAACAATGAGAGAAACCATTATGGTCCCGAACTAACCATCCTCCAGTAACCAAACCCGAAGAACAGTCGAAAGCTGCATCATAATTACATTTAAGGTAACCATTTGCCGGCCGCTCCCAACGTGTGGAAGACGAAGACGCTGAAGATGAGGGAGCTAAATTTGGTGAAGCTAAATCCAAACGATTTGATGTAGATGTCGATTGTACCCATTCAGACACATCAGCCCATGTCCATTCCACAACAGTTTTTGGATTAAGAGTCTTCTTATGAAAAATTAGAGTATTTCGAACTTTCCAAATTCTCTAGAGAAGCCAAAAGGGCATTAGTTTCTGTTTAGTAGAGAACACCGGGAGGTTCTGAAGTTGTAAAATGTGACGAATATTGACTTCAATGTCTTGCGATGGATTGAAAAGGAAAGTGAAAGGTAAATTCGACATTCACCATAAGGACATAGAAGCAGGACAGGTGAAGAGGCAATGATTAATAGTTTCATGATCACAGCAGCATCGTTGACAGATAGTATCGATCGAGATACCTCGAGTGGTTAAACGTGTAGCTGTTCCAAGAGCTTTAGATAACACTCTCCAAAGAAAGTGTTTGATCTTTGGCATAATAGGTAATTTCCAGATTTGAGTTTTAAGTTGTGGATCGCCATGAGGAATTGGAATAGCTGTGACGGCAGGGTTTTGGTTGTGACGAAGAAACCAATATCCTGAAGAAACAGAGTAATTTCCAGTTTTGGTGTAATTCCAATAAATTTTGTCAGCACCAGATGTTTGACGCAAATACAGGGTCTTTGCAAGATGAATATCTTCAGCGTTTAACAGTTGAGAAAGAGCATCATCATTCCAAATTCTCGAGGACATAGAAGTATGAAACAAATCACTAACACATTGATTATTATGTACATCAGTAGTCTGTGCCGGTCGTGGAGGATGTGAAGGAATCCAATTATCCTGATAAATCCGTGTAGTAGTGCCATCACCAAGTACCACCCGGGAACCTGATTTTAAAACCTCTATGCCTCTAAGAATTGATGCCCACCCGTAAGATTGGGACGTACGTTTCTTTGCCTGAAACAAATGATCATCACGAAAGTATCTTGCTTTATAGAGCCTGGAGAACAGACAATCGGGGTTGTCCATTAACCGCCATGCCTGCTTGGCAAGCAACGCATCATTGAAAAGAGATAAGTCCCTAAACCCTAAGCCACCTTCTGATTTTAAGTATTGAAGGCGTTTCCACGCAACCCACGGAATGCCTTTAGATTGGTTACCCTTATCCCACCAGAATCTCATTAAAATCTGTTCCACGTCGTTAATCACCTCAGCTGGAAGTTTAAAGCAGGACATCGAATAGACTGGGGTAGCAATAGCAACTGATTTGATAAGAACTTCTTTGCCAGCCGGAGATAAATAGCGTCCACTCCAATGTGAGGTTCTTTGGTTTTAACGATTAATAATATCTCTGAAAAGTTCCTTCTTACTACGGCCAAATTGTTCTGGCAAACCAAGGTATTTACCACTTCCTCCATGTTTCGAAATGCCTAAAGTATCTTTCAAACGATCTTGTATATCACCTCGAATCCGTGAACCAAATGTGATGACTGATTTTTCCTGATTGATTTGTTGCCCAGAACAGAGTTCGTATAATTGAAATATCTCACGAAGTACACTGCAATTCTTCTGATTAGCACGACAAAAAAATAAAGAGTCATCGGCGAAAAGCAAATGCGTGATGGCTGGGACCCCATTGCCCACTTTAATCCCATTCAATCGGCGTTTACGCACATTTACATCAAGGAGATGACTCATGACATCAGCACATAGTATATAAAGATAGGGAGATAAAGGATCGCCATGGCGTAATCCCCGTTGTGGTTGGATAAAACCTTGAGGTCGTCCATTAATCAAAACCGAATATGTTACCGAAGTGACTGAAGCTATAATCCATCGGATCCAAATATCGGAGAAGCCAAAAGCCTGTAGCGTTTGTTCCAAAAACTTCCATTCCACACAGTCATAAGCTTTACTAATATCCGTCTTGACAGCCATATATGTTTGCGATACCCGTTTTCGAGCTTTTAAAGAATGCATCAATTCATGTGCGATCAGAACATTATCAGTAATTTGACGTCCCGGGATGAAAGCAGTCTGAGAATCTGAGACTATCTGATCTAATGAAGATTTCAAACGATTAACCAAACACTTAGAAACAATTTTGTATAAAACGTTGCAAAGAGCAATCGGACGATAATCAGAAAGGGTTGCAGGAGAGTGGATTTTTGGAATCATACAAATGTTTGTATGGTTAACTCCTGGTGTAAACCGACCCGTGCGAAAGAAAGACTGAACTTCGGAAGTGACGTCATCACCCACAATTGCCCAACATTCCTGGTAAAAGCGTGCTGTGAGTCCATCTGGGCCATGTGCTTTATCGGCGTCATGATTGCGGAGAGCTTCATATATCTCTGATCGAGAAAAATCACGGGTTATACTCGTATTTATTTCGTCAGTTACAGTAGGGCAAAATTCCGAGAAGATGGATGGAAGAACCGGATTATTGGCACGTGAATAGACTTGAGTAAAAAACTCCTCAGCATGTAATCCAATCGCTTTGTCACCTTGTAGAACAGTACCATCAGATGTCTGTATTGTTTGGATACGATTACGAGAGAAACGTGCTTTTGTACAAGCGTGATAAAAGTTTGTATTTCGATCGCCCAAATTTAGCCAAGTATTACGACTCTTTAACTGCCAATATATTTCTTCATTTCTATAAGCCTGCACCAATACTTTTCGTATTTGAGGAATCGTTTCACGTATAGGACCCGAAGAAGTCAGCGCAAATTCTAATTCACTTTGGAGTTCCTCAATCTGTTTTGCAGAATTCAATTTGGCCTTCTGTCGACAAAACGACATTGCCTTCCTACATTCTCGAATACAATCTGTGATGACCATACAGGAAGAAGATTTCATTGCATTCCAACCGCGAGCAACGTATTGTTTGAAATCTTTAACTTGAAGCAACCTTTTATCAAAGCGGAATGGTTTCTTCAAATTTTGTGTCACAAAAGCAATATGTGTGACAACAGGTCTGTGATCAGAACCAGACAAACCCAGAAATTGAGCTTGTGACGCTGGAAATTGAGCCAACCATTCTGAATTAGCACAAACACAATCCAAGCAACACTTTACTATATGTTGACCCCTTCTTCCAACCCAAGAAAACTTATCGCCGGTATGTTTCAAATCAGAAAAATCACAAACACTGTACATCGTTCGAAAATCAGAGAAACTATTGTCATCGCGAAGTAGACCACCTTCTTTCTCCTCATTTGATAAAATTTCATTAAAATCCCCCAGTAATAACCAAGGACCCTGTCTTGTTTGATGTAACCTTGTAATTCTTTCCCATAGAATATGGCGATTCTTTGTTACTGGATCTCCGTACACACATGACAAATAAAACGCCATACCATTATATTCAACATAACCATCAATCAACCGTACAGAATCATACAACTTAGTAAAAACAACATCTTTCTTCCATAACACTGCTAACCCTCCACTTCTGCCACGAGGAGGCACTGAAAAGACGAAATCAAATCCTAAAGATACACACAAATCACGAATAACATCACACTTATTCATAGTTTCAACTAAAAACAACAGATCGGGAGAGAATTTCCGACACAGTTCTTTTAGTCTGTTTTTTGTCAGCGGCGACATAATGCCCTGACAGTTCCAGGAGATGAGCTTCATGGGGATTGTGGGGGTACCGGGCCCCCCGCGCCTCTGTCATTTGTTGAAGCATCAGAACACGAACCTTGAGACTCAAGTCTCTCTTTCTTAGTGATCGGAAACAGGACCATCCAATCATCGCAAATTGGTATCGGGGAATCCAGAAATTCCTGTACCTAATCTCTTTTACGCTTTCTCAGGCCTGCATCCTTGTCTGCAGATGCGTAATCAGTAAACACATCCAGAAAATCTTCCTCCTTGAACATGACCTCCTCCTTCTTCACTGGCATTGGTAATCCAGAGGACATAAGTGAGAAATTTGAATCAGAGAATTCAGCTTTCGTAGTCGGCCTAACTGGAACGCAATCTGGAAACGTGCGATCATTCCCATTCGAAGCAGTATTGGAATCGTCTGAATCAGTAGCCTCCTTGGCGCCATAATGCCAGAGCATAGCATCAATCTCTCTTCTTTTCTCAACACACAACAGGGGAGCAGACTCATGACTAATAAATTCTTCAATAATCCTCCTAAAATCACCTTCATGAAACTTTCCTTTTGCCATTTTGGACTGCAGATAACGCCATGTTTCCGTGGCCATATCACGGTCTGGATTAAGAGAAGTACCGGTTATCGAAGTAGGGACACTAGAAGGACCCGCAATGAGACCCGCAGTTCTGAAAGCAGCGGTTGGTGGCAGTTGACCAAGACTAGAACCATCCGGCACAACACCCGTTGGTGCAGACGGCGTTGCATTTGTTTCAGGTGCAATGGGCACATCAGGTGCATCGGGTGCATCAGGAGCGTCCGGCGCATCGTCGAAATCATCAGCATTATCAAAGTGCAGGGGACACTCCTTTGAATCATGATCCAACATACCACATGTGACACAGAAATTGCGAAGTCGCTCATAACGAAATTTAAGGATAGTATTCACACCAGGAGTGAATTGAAAATTTCGTTGGAAGCGAAGTGGTTTATCAATGCTCCAGTGTATCCCGAACGAAATCGACGAGGTTAGCATTCTCATCAAAGTCAATCCCCTCGACCGGTCCAATTGATCTACCTATGAGACGAATCATTAAATCAGTGAGGAACTGGAGCGGAATTCCTCTTATCTGGACCCAGAAGGTAATGATTTTCATGTCTGCTTCAGTAATTTCAGGACTCCAACGCTGTGTAACAAGCAGCCATTCGTTAAATGACCACGGACCCCTGCGAAGCACCAAATTCATGGCTTCTTCCGTATTGAAGACACACTGGAACTTTTTGGCATCAATGATTCGGCCCACAATTTGATCGGCTAAACCCCAAAGCCTAGGCATCTGGCCAAGCAGAGCGCGCATATTTTGTTTCTTGGAGTTCACCAAAACTCCCACAATTGAGAAACGATTGACTCGTGCCGCTTGGACACAAACCGCTTCAGGCAAGGCAATCGGATCATCATCAACCCCCAAATCAATTTCCTGCATGCGTCGGCGGATATTATCGCTCATTGTGCAAGACCAAAGATAACTTCGAGAATAAGTCGGAAGTACAACGAACAGATGCCTTAAATAGCAAGATCTCCATGGCGGTTTTCGAATAAAGAAACAAAAACCGCCAGAGAAAAAACTCAACGGAAATAAACCGACAAGTTTGACCGAAGATAATCGAAGAGAAACTGTCGGAACAGTACACTCTGAAGAAGAGAGACAGAAATCGGCGAAATCGCCATGAAAATCGCCAAAAAGAGAAGAGAGAGAAGAGAGCATTTTTAGTTTTCCTCCTGCGGTGATTATTTTTTTGTTTATTCAAGGCAATATTAATATAAATGTCAAAAAGTTGTGAACAATGAAATGGTTAGATAACACTAGATGACTCTATTTGACCAAAGAATCTGCGGATATAGCATTCAACGAAAGCGTTAGTAAAACCTAACGTTTTTATCTCTGCATTTTACCGTTTACCCCCTTGCTTTCTTTGATAATGGTATTTTGCATACAACCTTTATCTGACATCAAATATTTTATTTCTCCAATACTAACCTGATCAAATATTGTTTTGTTTCCATCAGCAAATTTGATGATCCAGCTTTATGTGATGACTATAGAAGAGAAGTAACGTAAGGGCGACGGTCAGATGCTAACGTGCGGCAATAGGGTCAGTAGCAAGTTGTAGATGTATCGTGTGTTTATGTCGATTGACGATTAGGACTGAAATAGATGGTACTATTTTTTTGTTTGGCGTATAGTAATATGGATCTTGTGTTAAATATTACAATATAGACTAACTTTTTCTATTCAACAGCTAGTAATAAAGAAATTTGATACATAAGAAAGATTTTTATTTTTTCGAAATATTATACACCCATTGATTTAGGTTTATGTTCGAAATTACACTAGGTGTTAGTCGAGCGTTCGGATTACGCCTAACACCGAATGAAATAACCAAAAATTTAATCAAGATATAATTGGGGATTTATTTTAGAGATTTTTAATAATATAGTTAAAATAAATAATTTAAATAACTAAATTATAGCTATATTTGTTTTATTTGGGACAAATGCCTTGTTTCTTCCAGTGCCTAAAAGGTTAGGTGCAGTGTCTCTCAGCAAAAGGTACAGAGTTCGTGTAATATTCTATTTCCTTGGTGACTTTTTTCTTATTTATTAAATAAAGGATAAAATAATAATTTTAGTATTATCTTCTTCACAAGGGTTTTATGATTTTTGCAGATATAAACATGGCGGCCAGACAATTTAAACCCATCACAACTCAGTTTTCATTCAGTTTTTTTTTTTTGGTTTATGCACTAATATAAAAGGTTTGTGTTATATTATACAATCTCTAACCTTAAAATACTAAAAAATCCAAATCCAGTTTGTTATTTCCAATTTTATATCAGATTTTGGCAAAATTCCCACGGTCACTAACACCAAAATGCTTCGTCGCCGTTTATTCGATTGAGGCAGCCGCATTTTTAAACATGGATTTAGGTTCACTAATTTTTAATTAGATTTATATTTTTTTATTTTCAAAATACTATACACTAATTGGTATAGGTTCACTAATTCTTAGTTAGAGTTTAGATTTTTGTTTTTTCAAAATATTGTATACTAATTGGTTTGGATTCATAATCCTTATTTAGAGTTTCTGTTTATATTATTTCAAAATATTATACGCCAATTGGTTTGGATTCAGTGATCTTTAGTTACAGTTTAGAGTTTTATGTATATGTTCTTTATGATATATTACTAGATTTATTACAAAAAAACATGTAGCTATTTGTTGAAACTTCTATTTAATAAAATCATGTGACTTGTTTTAAAAAGGTTATGGGTTTACATAAACAATCACATCACCCAGTAACATATTAGAAAGCTATCACATCATAATGTGGGTGATTTAGGATTTACAGACTTGGAAGATTTTAATGTCATTTTACTTGGAAAACAACTATGTAGGCTTCTTCAGTACCCAATCTTCCCTACTAGCTCGCGTTCTCAAAGGCAGATACTACCGGTATTCATCCCCGTTAGAAGGGCGAAGAGAATACTCTCCATCATATGGCTGGAGAAGTATCATAGCTGCAAGACTACTGCTTAGGGCTGGCATCCGGCGGACAATTGGTTTAGGATCTAATACAAGAGTATGATGTGATCTATTGATCCCTACTATACCAGCTAAGACGGTTAGAAGCATTAATGGAAATTAAAATAATGGACTTTATATTAATCATGTGATTGACGTTGAGTCTGGGGAATGGAAGCTGGATATGCTGCATGATCCGTTTGATCCGGCTGACGTCATCTTGATTACAGGTATGATCCCGAGTCAGACCTTTTGTTTGGATGGTTTTCCTTGGTGATATACTCGATAGCTTCTACTGTTATGAAGAATCACCAGCATGTTCTCTCAGAGCCCAATATCAAATTGCTTCAGAATCAGGCATGAAAAATTAAGGCTCCGCAGAAGATTAAACACTTTGTTTGACAAGTACTTTCGGGTTGTATAGCCACATGTCAATGTTTGATGGATCGACATATAAGACATAATCGGAGATGTCCAAGATATGGAGCGATGGAAGATACAATAAATAATCTAGTTTTTCACTGTCCCCCAGCTCTCCAAATCTGTGTACTATTAACAATTGCTTCACCTCCGGGTTCTTTCCCGAATCATTCGATCTTTAGGAACTTTGATTACTTGTTTGGCGGCTGAAAGAATTGGGGATAGATGAAAGGAATTTTGAATTCTTCCCATGGATCATTTGATATCTATGGAAGGCTAAGAATGATTTTGTTTTTGGTGAATTATCTTCGGAACCACATGACACTCTCCAAAAGGTTATCCAATAAGTAGAAGAATGGTGTTTGGCTCAGATTGTGGAAAGTGAAGATGATGAGAAAAGATTGTACCCTTTACTGGTACAAACATCAACTTCCTATCAGGATGTTTTTTGGGAGGCTTACGTCCCATAGAAACTGTCTACCTGAGACTGTCCCTTGGCCCGTAGGTCCTGACACTGTTTGGTGAGCTAAATTGATGGATATTGGCAGGAGGATGACCATGTGAGTAGACTTGGTTGGATTCTGTATGATGACGATGGAAGTTGTCTCTTAGGCCTAAAAGGTGTATCAAAGTGTTTATCGCCTACAATCAGAGTTTGAACCACTTTTATGGTCCGTAGATTGTTCGATCGAACATGACTACAAAACAGTGATTTTTGAGACTGATCGTGCTCAACTGATATGAGTGTTGGACGAAATGGATGATTGACTAGTGTTTATATCATTATTAGAAGAGTTTGATATTCGTAGAAGTTTGTTTATTTCTTTTGTCTTTCACTATAATAATGTATGTACGAGTAAGTACTATAAGAGCATGAGAGCAACTTCTTTATGCTTACTTGTAATTCGGTTCGAAATGACTCATTTTCAAAAGAATTACTTCATTTGATTAATGAATTGAAGTTGAGACCAAAGAAAAAAGATATCATTAAATGAGTAAGTTTTTATACAACTTTCTTTTCAGAATCTTATTATATAAAGTTGAATCTTCAAAGTTAGTAATTAACAAGATTATGACAAGTGGCAATTTCATTATTTATGATGTTGACATGTGTCATAATATAAAATTATAAAATTACTAATTTAAAAAAGTAAATTATAAAAAAATTAGATTTAAAGTAATTAAAAAAGTAATTTTCCTCTTTAAAAAATATATTAAAATTAAAAAAAACGAATTTAAAGTAATTAAAAAAGTAATTTCCTTTTTTAAAAAATATTAGTAATCAAAAAACGAAAAATATAAAAGGAAGATAATTATTAACAAAAAAGGATTTGAATAAATAAAAAGGTAATATACTATCTTTAAAAAGTTGAATCTTCAAAGTTAGTAATTAATAAGATTATGACAAGTGGCGATTTCATTATTTAGGATGTTGACATGTGTCATAATATAAAATTATAAAAATACTAAATTAAAAAAAGTAAATTATAAAAGAATTAGATTTAAAGTAATCAAAAAATAATTTTCCTTTTTTTAAAAAATATATTAAAATTAAAAAAACAAATTTAAAGTAATCAAAAAGTAATTTTACTTTTTTAAAAAAAATATTAATAATAAAAAAAAGAAAAAATATAAAAGGAAGACAATTATTAACAAAAAAGGATTTGTATAAATAAAAAGGTAATTTACTATCTTTATAAAGTTGAATCTTCAAAGTTAGTAATTAACAAGATTATGACAAGTGGCGATTTCATTATTTAGGATGTTGACATGTGTCATAATATAAAATTATAAAAATACTAATTTAAAAAAAGTAAATTATAAAAGAATTAGATTTAAAGTAATCAAAAAAGTAATTTTCCTTTTAAAAAAATATTAATAATAAAAAAACGAAAAATATAAAAGGAAGACAATTATTAACAAAAAAGGATTTGAATAAATAAAAAGGTAATTTACTATCTTTGAAAAAATAAATTATAAACCAAAAAAGATTAAAGTAATAAAAATGTAATTTAATTTTTAAAAAGGAAAAAATTATAAAAGAATTAGATATAAAGTAATCTAAAAAGTAACTTTCCTTTTAAAAAAAAATTAAAATAAAAAAACGAAAAATAAAAAAGGAAGACAATTATTAACAAAAAGGGATTATTAGAATAAATAAAAAGATAATTTACTATCTTCAAAAAAGTAAATTATAAACCAAAAAGGATTAAAGTAATAAAAAGGTAATTTACCTTTTCAAAAAAAATAATAATCCTAAAATAATTAGAAACAATCACATATATATAAACGTATGTATTCTCTCATAATCTTTCATCACACAATAACACAAGCTTACAAAACATCAGGTGTATTTTCTTATTCTTATATTAATTTTACATCCATCAAATCATGCCAATTCGTG
>OVBI01003492.1:0-12154 GCA_900406495.1 Sisymbrium altissimum
CCAGTAGCGTACATGACTTGGCCCCCAGCTGCCCGGACCAACCTAATTTCTCCCTCAGATTCATTCTGGAACTCTCCAGAACATATCATGTTCGGATGCACAAAACAGTGCGATGCACCCGAGTCAAACAGGACATTGGTCGCTACACCACCTATGGTTAAGGTTCCTACACAATCACCCAGTTCTAAGAACCTAGTTCTTTCACGCAACATGAAATTTCACACAGAAATGCTTAAGGCAAAAGTAGAGAACGTACCAGTGATCGGGCGAGAAGCACTCTGGCCAGTAGATGAGCCTTCTCCCAACGAGTACACACGCGGTGTTATGGCCTGTCTCTTTGCAGCCGACTCTTGTCCATCACTCGGACGCTTCCCAGACTTAGGAGTCAGCTCCGGGCACTGATTCTTGTAATGCCCAGCTTTGCCACAACCGTAGCACAAACGCTCCCCAGTACTCTTGCCTTGTTCCTTTGGCCTCTAATCTTCCTCAGGGCAATCACGCACCTTATGATCCATGCTACCGCATCGGTGACAAGCTCCAGAGGCAGTTATGCACGGTCCAACATGCATTTTCTTACAAGTCAGACACACGGTGCGCCCACCAGATGACTTTCCCTGTGGGCTCTTTCCAAACTTCTTGTTTTTCCCAGCATCCTTTTCAGAATAACCGGTGTAAGATCCGTAACTATGACTTTGTTGCCGAGCTGGTGGAAAAGGCTGCGGAACAGGAAGAAGGGATCATTGCGGAGGCTAAGTTGCTGGGTGCTGGACTCTCAGTTTCTCCTTCACGACCAGCATACTTGTTGAGCCGGTTAAATTTGGCCTCATACTCCCTTACAGTCATTGCTCCTTGTTCCAGCTTAAGGAACGCACCTTCCAGCTTAGCAAACATCTCGGCTGGAAAGTACTTAGCCCAGAACTTCTCACAAAACATCGGCCAAGTGTGCAGCATTCCCACATCTTGACCCGTGACACCCTGCCACCAGGTGTGCGTGTCTGCATCCAGGTAATGCACCGTGATGTCCTTCTTATAAGTATCAGGACAACGGATGGAATCAAAGTTCCTCTCCAGTCGGTTCAACCACTGATCCGCTTCAATGGCACTGGAACCACCTGCAAAGAACTGGGTTCCCAGCTTCTGCATATGATCCATCACCTGAAGGTAGGACGGATCCCTTTGGACTGGCATCACGTTTTCCTCAGCCACTCTATGCTCCACATTGATCACAGGTCGTGGGGTGTTGAAAGGAGGAACAGCAGCTGGCAACCTAGCCAGCACTTGAGCAAACATGCCCAGCACAGCTTCCATTCTGACCGGAGCCCCAGCAGTCCCAGTCGCAGTTCCAGTCCCAGTAGTGTTGCCAGCCGCAACCACAGTTTCAGTGCCAGCACCAGTACCAGCCACATTCTCAGTTCCAGCCGCAACACCAGCAGCAGTAGTGGCTGTACCCACATTCGCAGCATTCACAACATTTGCTGCATTCAGCGCATCCTCAGTCACGGCCACAACTCTTGCCGTACTGTTCTCAGAGACATCCACAGTGTTCTCAGTGTTTCCAGTCAGATTCTGGTTATCTCCTGTCATCTGCGATGATCAGAACAAGATAAGTTAGCTCAGCTTACTAACAATTATCTTTCAGACACATAAATAACTTACCGCGAGACATAAGGCACTTGGAATGATGGATTTAACCCACTAACCCGTTTATGCTAAAGACTGTCCTAGAATCGACCATGCTCTGATACCAATTGAAACGCCCTAAACCAAATTCTACGACCGCGGTCAGTCAACTTGGACAATTCTTAAAAAAATTTCATACTTAGAATTATTTCAGCATTTTTGATTCTTTCTAAGACAAATCCGTTTAACTATAAACTTATATTGAATAGAAAGCCGATGTTCAGTATAACAATGAGAGTTCGCTAATAGGCTATTACATCATTATACTTAGCAATTCTACCCAACACATCCACCATCCTTCCCAATCATTTGCCTTGTCCTGCGGCTCATGCTTGGCTATCATCTTTACCTGTGTCCACAAAGGAAGCGTAAGCAAAAATATTGCTTAGTGAGAGCGGTTAACCCGTCCCACCGAGCCAATTATATAACGCAACAAGCAATAATCAACAGTATAAGTATGCGAATCCTACGGATGTTTAATCGAGCCAATCGTAACGTTGACCGGGCCAACTCCGCGATCCAGTCGAGTCTTACGGGCCATCACGCCCGAAGCACACGAACTGATCCGAATGCCCGCGTCTCGGTGAACAATCAGCCGATCAAACCAAGCAGAACATGGAATAGCCGGATAAGCAATCAATACGAACATTCCCTAACAATCTATACGAAGTGATCATGCGAGTTCAGATATAAATCTAGCCCAGGGAACACGCACTCACTTTTGCCCGTTCGGTTATGATTCTGACACCCCTTGCGCGGATGAATCAAACGGATTTCCAGTCGTTGCCCACAATCGCTCTCGTGTCGCGGTCGTTGTGAGTCAATACCCGATCAAATCCCAAGTACTCTCGATGTTCTTGAATTTCTCTCGAGCAAATCGCCAAATTTCTCTTTCGAATTCTTTCTAAGTGTTTTTGCCTGATGAAAAACACTTATTGCCCGACGAAAGTATTATTAACGGGCGGTTCTGCAGTTTTTGCCCATGAAACCGTCGGAAGGCAGTTCCGCGTCCCGAAACCGCTTCCCCGCGCTAACACACTGTCTGTGCGCGAGTTTTCCAGTAACCGTCGGATTACAGTTTTGCCCGATAATTAACTGTTTTTGCTCGATCCGTTCGCGCCAAAACTCGAGACGCGCGAGTATCAGCTGAGCTTCCCGATAGTCGTAACCGTCCTGTTCGAATACCGACCAACCTTGTCCGAATACCGATCAGTCAGATCATTCAGCTCAGCTTCTCGGACTAACCGACACTTAATCCCGAATTTCACGGTCTGAGCTATTTTTTCCCGATAAACACTCATTTTACCCCGACCAGCTTCATTTTAGCTCGATGTTTCCTATTTTGAGTCGGCCAACTCCCATTTGGTTCGATCCATTCCAATATTTGCCCGAGCAATTAAGTCTTAGCTCGGCAAAACCCACTTTTACTCGGTAATTTTCCAATTTTGCCCGAGCAACACGATGTTTCAGCTCCCGACCTGAATCCGCCGACCAAACTGTCTGGTTCACGGGTGTTACACGCAGCCTCTAGTGATTTATTAAGGCTCGGTAAGGAGAAGATTTTTAGGTTTTGGTTTGTTAAGAAAATATTTTAATTTATGGTTTTGGCCCATAAATGCCATGTTGTTTGTGTCTTTGATTGGAGAGATTTAATTGGATAGAAATTATTACCTGACATTTAAGCTGAGGTGGACACTTTGAGAAAGTAAAGAATCAATCCCTTTTATACAAAGGAGATGATTATGTTGGAATGAAAACGATGCAGAAAGCAACATAAGTGTTCATCACTTTTTCAACATACTACCATATTTTTATTGTTATGGATCCTTTGACTCTCTTATCTTTAATTGTTTTCTTTTTAGCATGGCTTCAATGCTTTAACGTTTCTAATTCTTAAACTCTTTAAAAACACTGTTTTGGAAAATAAACACACATCACGGATCAAATATCTCAGACGAAACTTTTCTTAACAAAAGTTTTCTCCAAAGACTTAAAGAGTTGTGATTTTAACATTCGCACCGAAAAAAAAAGAGTTGTGATGAGAAAATAACAAAGCATTCCCAAAAGTAAAAGAGTTGATGAACGGAGTTCGAAAAGATTTCATCTCAAGATAGAAAGATAGAAAAGGTTTCAAGAGCTTCGAACAGTGGTGATCCTCACCAGTAAATGAACCTTCTTCTTCGACGAAGCTTTCCATCTCCAACATAAGATGGATCACCACCAACGTAATCATCGGGATACATCTTACTCATCTACAGCATCTTCATCGCCTCATTCTTCACAGGCAATAATGACCCTTCGCCCCTCCTTTTACTTTTAAATGGCATTTGCCATAGATTTGGTTTCTGACACTATAATTCATAAAGCTAGTCCGATCAAATAAACCACCTTATTCTCTTTTTTTTTTTTTCGCAACCGTCTTGTCACATGCATCTCCTCCATTCTCTCTTCTAACTGGTCATTTTCTTCATCGCAAATCAAAGTTTCCAATCTTCAATCATTTACCGGTTTCGATTCGTAGTTAACACTGGTTTATCTGCTTTCCGTCTCCGATTATCTGCTCCGACCTTGATTTACTTCTTTTTTGTTCTAAAACTCCCCGACTCACTTCGCCTCAGGATTTCCGATCAAGTCTCTCACCTCCCGATTTTCTTCCGTAAGTCGCCCGATACTAACTTTTTTCGTTTCTTTATAGTTTCAATTTTAATATTTATATATCAGTTCCGTATTATTGACCTATATCGATCTGTTTAGGGTTTAGTTGATGTTGATTTACTTATCCACCGATGCTTAGTTCTGTTTCCGATTAGTTAGATTTGCTTGTTTTTATTTTAATCCTTTCCCTTTCCGACCAATTTGCCATCACCCTCACATCTTACAAACCGTTCCTCTTTTCCAAATAATTATATTCCTCATACTTCATTTTCCAAATCTACATAAGAATTTTCGACTCTTCCGCTACTTTTATTAACATGCGTTATCTTAATTTATCTTTGCCATTAATACTTCATCATTTACATTAATACTGTCTTACTTTCTGCTACAATCCATCCACATTGGGACCCGAATTATTTAATACTCTTCATTATTGTTAATTACAATTCTTGTTTTCATTACTCTCCTAATTTAACTCAATTTTTTATATAATTTTACTTACATTGATGTTATTGATTTCAGTTTTACAAAATTCCTAACTTTTATACATTAATCCCATGTTTATTTATAAATAATTATCTTCTTCCTTTTGTTTTCTCTCCAGTTAGATAAATATATTATATAATCTTACAGTATTTTTTTCCTTCAATCATATTGACTAATCTTTATTTCCCCATTTTTCCATTTACTGTTTTATATTTCAGAAACTGTAATTTTTCAATACTAATGTTACCATATCATTATGTTTACAGCTATGTGGAGGAAGATCGGTTACCGTCTCGTATTTTTTCCGAAGCCGTTGCAGGCAAAAACCAAAAAGTTATTTCCTACTGCAATTTATATAACCTTGAAAAGGTTGTTGGAGTTTTAGACGCACCCGAGCTGCAAAGGTTTCAGTCTTCACCTTTGGGAAAATTATATGATCTCGCTAAGTCTAACACCTTCTCTGGTACATTCGTACATTTTCTACTTTCTCGTATGCTCTCTACGAAACAACATCTCGAGTTATGGTTTAGCTCTGCTGATAAGCCTTGGCGTTTCTCAATCCGTGAATTTGCCATAGTTACTGGTCTGAAATGTTCCCAGCTTCCTCCTAAGAATCGTAAGGGAAAATATAAATGTGACTATTGTGATACTCTATTCCCCGACCACAAGACTGTTACACAGCCGTTGCTCTGTAAGACCATCACTAGTGGAAGGATAACTGATCCAATTATGAAGCTACGCTATGTTGCTTTGTACGTTGTTGATTGCTGTTTGTGTGCTAAATCACACGAAACACTTGTTAGGGAAGAAAGTGCCGTCTTGTCGAGAATGTTGATGAGTTCCTTGATTATCCTTGGTGTATAGTCTCCTGTAAACTGACGGTGAAGAGTATAAAATCAAAAATCTTGTTGTTGGACCAACAACCAACTATGGGGATTTCTTCTTCCATTGCAATTAGTTGCCTTCCAGGCCATACCTTCTATTCGTGGAACTTTGATTGATGCTTCTTCCGTTGCTGACAATGAATTAACACTCTGCCTTCGACTTTCCAAGATTAAGCAAGTTGAACTAGATGTTGAGGTATGTCGCTTTTTACCTTTTCTAGTATTTCCTTCCAATGGTTCTATTAATATCTATTATATAACCGTTAATACTTTATTTCATTTACCGTTATTTTCATTAACATGTCCTCTTTTATTTTGGTTACATTTTCATTTTGCTATGTAGGTTGACGTTATCCCTCAAGTTGATGGAGAATTGCCCAATGGTTACGATCCTCCTGCTTAGTACGCCGAAATTGTTGATAAAAAGGTGGCACACCTGCTTCGCTTGATTGACAACGATTTTAAGTTTGGTCACAGTATGTTTGGAGATTGCCTTCCAAATTCAAAATGCAGAAAGCGTTCAGGTCACTCCAAATCAAAAAAACATTTCAAAACAAAGAGAAAACAGGGCTTCTCGAAGACCGTTCAGATTCAAAGTTCCGACTCCTCATCCTCCAGTGGTAATGATGATTTTCAGTCCACTCGTAAGCGAAAGAAAAGACGCCCACCTTCGTCATTTTCATCTGACAGCGACTCCTATGAAGAACCTCCTCATCAAGCCAAGCCACCTTCTGTACATCACAAGAAAATGAGAAAAATTAGTTCTCCTGCGTGTTCTCATGCTATTTCAACGGGTCCAGCTGCTCGTGCTTCTTTTCCTCCTCGTCTCTGTGATGATGAATACTAGAGATTATTTTCTCTGTTTTTCAATGACATAAATCAACACACCACCTGTTCTGGTTCTGACATGGATCAGGGTCTTTTCGTAAACATCCCAATGTTTTCGTAAGTTTCTCAAAACATCACGATGTTTCGTCTATCGAATTGGGCCGAGCTGGAAGGATGGACCGACGATGGCTGAAACCGACTTACGGAAGGTTCTAGAAATTTCCTCGAAGATTTATGGAAAAATCATCGGAAAAAGGAAAGGACCTTCGTCCTATATCGAAACTTAGATTGTTTAGGGCTTAGGTTATCTTAGTATAAATAAGGATCGATCTCTACCACTTGCAACACATTCTAAGAAGTTTTACACATTCAATACATTATAGCAATAAAAGTTCGTTCGCTTTTGACCTAATTTCCTTTTTCGATCTTTCTTTCCACTTTCTACTTTCTCTCGCAAGATTCTCGGATCCTCACATTAACAACTTTCCGAAAATACATTGAGATGAATTCCGGTTCCCACACCCTTCATGTACTGTTCTCGTATCTCTGATCTATGTTAGTGAAACTTATAATAAGTTTTCATCTTTATTCACATTCTTTCATGTAATCGTAAACTATCAGAATGAGGATTAATTAAGGAGTATTTCTGTATATTGACTTATATTTACCTTATTGTCATATATTTATAAAACATTTGTAATTCGTCGAACATATTACAATAAACTACATCAATGAAACATTTGTAAAACTATATCTGATAATACTAAATTGTTACTACATACATCTATATACTGTATAAACAATGTTCCATTGTAACTCATATACACGGCTTCCAATAATCCAATTTTTCATGTATCGTAAACAATTAGACTAAGCATTAATACATGAATATTTGTTTGAGTTATATTTACCTTATTATCATATATTTCTAAAATATTTGTAATGTTTCGAATATATTACTATAAACTACATCAATCAAACATTTGTAAGACTATATCTATAATACTAACGTTACTACAAAAGTCTATATATTATATAAAAAATATTCCATTATAACTCAGATACACTTTTTTCATGTATCGTAAACAATCACAATAAGCATTAATAAAAGAGTATTTCTATGAGTTATGTTTACCTTATTGTAATATATTTATAAACATTTGTAATTTGTGGAACATATTGCTATTAACTCAATCAATGGAACATTACTATATCAGATAATACTAAATCTTTACTATAAATACCTATATATTGTATAAACAATGTTCCATTGTAACTCAGACACACGGCTTCCATTAACTTTTCATGTATCGTAAACATTCAGAATAGCATTAATAAAGGCGTATTTCTGTATGTTATATTTACCTTATTGTCATATATTTATAAAACATTTATAATTCGTCGAACATATTACTATAAACAACAGCTATTGAACATTTGTAACACTATATCTGATAACACTACATCGTTACTTCAAACATCTATATATTGTATAAACAATAACTCAACGTTGTAAAACATAACGGCCCACTTTAATCGACTCTCCTAGGCCCATACATTAATAATTATTTCTGGTAATTGGATACATAGCCTCCTCGTTAACATAACCATCATCTTCTTTTTTGAAGGTTAGCCTATGCAATTTTAATGAAAAAAGATTTGGGTTAGCCTCATAGCCAAAAAGGATAAGACCGTCTGAAAGGATTGGTTTCTTCACTATCTTTTCGGAGATGCAACTTGAACGAATTAATTAAAGAAAGTGGTTCGGTCAGCAAAGTCATCCAAAACAACCTAAACACAATCAATTAGACAATTATATACTAACCAATAATTAAGAAGCTAAAACTCAATATAATATTAATATTACTTACGATCTCTTTCATGTTGTTCATGTAGTCTCCTGCAGCCAATAGATCGACAAAGTCTATAATTCGGTTCTGAGAGAGCTGGCATTCTTCAAGTACAAGGACTTGAATCTCACTGTTCCAAGAACAGTCACTGTTACAACAACACACACACAAAGACAAAATCAGGAGAAAGAAAAACTATAAAAATACGAACCTGAAAATTGTATTCAAAGAGTGACACTCACTCTGTGAAGAACTCCCCAGAAAATCCAATCGAATTATTCAGATTCAAGTATGTCAGTCCCGTGGCGAGTATTCTTGCAATTTGAGCATCTTTTACATTGACATTCGTTAGACCAAGGAATCTGATAGTGCCACATTTTTCCATAAGAATCTCGAAACATTGGTCAGAAATTGTGTTCTGCCAGATTTTACATAGAGAAGAGCGGTAGAAGAGTCTCTTTAACGACTTAAAGGTACCATCACCAAGAATTCTCAATAGACTCTCTATTGTAGCCAACCTGGAAAAAACAAACAATTGGGTGAAGTGAAGAAGAAAGAGACAATAAGGTATAATGAAGCAAACACGTTTTGCAGCTTTACCTCAAATCAAGCTCCGAATCACTGAGATGGGTGCAGCAAGTTAAGACTGGGCTCAATTTATGATCATCGATGGCATCAAGGCCAAACAGATGAAGTTTCTTCAAGCAATTCCTGGTGCAAAAAGAACACGAACAAAAGAGTTTGAAGAGCTTGATTGAACAAAAGAAAGCATGCAAAAGAAGAGAAAATCGCCATACTTGGCAGATTTAGAGAGGAGAGGCGCCAGACACTTGTGAGTGTATAACATAGTAGGCCTTCCAGTACCTAGCACAAGGGAGCAATATACAAAGGCAGAAGAAATAAATAAGTTAGGATAGAATAGAAAGACAGAGCTAGTTTAACAAGAAGAAGAAGATGGATACAAAGTATACGTGAGCTGATCATGACAAGTGCATCAAGATCTTCAGAAAGTGGTCTGTGAGTCAAGTCAATGTTACTGTAGGAATCAGCAAACTTTCCAACCGCATAAAATTGTTTGCAAACAGTCTCCAAAAGGACAACATCGGTACAATTCAAGTTGGAGAATATCTTAGAAAATGAGAGTAAAGACAAAGAAGAAGAATTAGTAGGAATAACAAGAAAGAAGTGATATGAACTACGATAAAGAGAAAGTGCAACAACCTTTAATGTTAGGTCAGAGTTAAGAGGCCAAGGGATTCTTCCAGAAGACTCAGTTTTTTGTGGCATAGGCAAAGACAACTGCTGAGTTCTCTTCCTCTTATAGTATCCTATGAATGTGACAGAGTTGTAGCCACTGTGGCCTAAGCTGAAATCTTCAGTCAGCATCAAATCTGTTATGATTTGAGGCTTTGTAGAGCTGCAGAGAGTGGCTATGAGAAAATCCTCCTTGCTACGGTTCATACCAATATAGATCTCTGCTACATTCGTCTCCTCAGTAGAACAAAGAGTGATGCTTGTGATGCACAAGACGTCGCCATTTCAAACCACAACGCTAGCAAATCTTCTCGGTTTAACTGTTATAGCTCCAAATGACCATACTTATGAGTTATGATGTAATACAATCATAAGACCCTAAAACAGAATTTAAAAAAAAAAACTATAATTTCCCACAATAAACCAAACCAAAACCTTCATTAACCATAATCTTTGTTAAATGGGCTCCGAAAACGTTAATTACCCCTCCCCACCCCTATTTACACTTAAAGCCCATTAAACATCATTATATAATATTAGCCTTAATCAAATATCATCCCAAAAAATCGTAAGCACTTACTCATAGTAAAAGTCCATGTGATGGTTGAGTAAGCATTGTGATTTGAACGAGATTAATGGCTCTCTCGTCCACGTGATGGTTGAGTAACCACTGTGATTTGAGCATGATTAATGGCTCTCGAAAGAGAGAGATTAAAGCAGGAGATCAATAGACACTTTTTATCAATTGGGTTATAATCTAATGCATGTTGGTGGTTTGACACACTTTTTTTGTTTATTAGTACTTGAAATCTCGTTTTTACCCTTTCTTTTTTTTTTTAACTCATTTTCTATTTTTAATTCATTGTCTTTTTCAATTCTGCATTAATTGTAGCATAGGCAAATGCAACTCCTGAGTTCTCATCCTCTTATACATATGAATGTGACAGAGTTGTAGCCACTGTGGCCTAAGCTGAAATCTTTAGTCAGCATAAAATCTGTTTTGATTTGAGGCTTTGGAGAGCTGCAGAGAGTGGCTATGAGAAAATCCTCCTTGATACGGTTCATACCAATATAGATCTCTGTTACATTCGTCTCCTGAGTAGAACAAAGAGTGATGCTTGTGATGCACAAGACGTCGCCATTTCCAACCACAACGCTAGCAAATCTTCTCGGTTTAACTGTTATAGCTCCAAATGACCATACTTATGAGTTATGATGTAAAACAATCACAAGACCCTAAAACAGAATTGAAAAAAACTCTAATTTCCCACAATAAACCAAACCAAAACCTTAATTAACCATAATCTTTGTTAAATGGGCTCCGAAAACGATAATTAACCCTCCCCACCTCTAATCACACTGACAGCCTATTAAACATCAATACATAATATTAGCCTTAATCAAATATCATCCCGAAAAATCTTAAGCCCTTACTCCATGGTAGATGTCCACGTGATGGTTGAGCAAGCATTGTGATTTGAGCGAGATTAATGGCTCTCGAGAGAGAGAGATTAAAGCCGGAGCAGGATCTCTGTTTAATGGTCCTTCGCAAGTCTCCATTTATTTTTAAGTTACAATTGGCAACTCTCTTCAAGCTGCTAACAATCGACCTAATACAATAAATGTTAACAAGGGTTTTTTAGCTGGGCCAGTTTTTTTTTTGTGGAAACTTGGCTTACCCCACTAAAATCTTGTTAAAACTTAGCCTCACTGTAAAAATCTACAACGAAAATTTATTAGAGAAATTTACATCAATAGACATTTTTTATCTTTTGGATTACAATCTAACGCATGTTGGTGTTTTGACATATTTTTTTTTGTTTTTTAGTACTTGAAATCTCGTTTTTACCGTTTTCTCATTTTTAACTCATTTTCTATTTTTAATTCATTGTCTTTTTCAATTCTGCATCAGTTGTTGCATAGTCAAATGCAAATGCTGAGTTCTCTTCCTCTTATAGTATCCTATTACTGTGACAGAGTTTTAGCCACTGTGGCCTAAGCTGAAATCTTCAGTCAGCATCAAATCTGTTTTAATTTGAGGCTTTGTAGAGCTGCAGAGAGTGGCTATGAGAAAATCATCCTTGCTACAGTTCATACCAATATAGATCTCTGCTACATTCGTCTCCTCAGTAGAACAAAGAGTGATGCTTGTGATGCACAAGACATCGCCATTTCCAACCACAACCCTAGCAAATCTTTCCAGTTTAACTGTTATAGCTCCAAATGACCATACTTATGAGTTATGATGTAAAATAATCACAAGACCCTAAAACAGAATTGAAATAAACTCTAATTTCCCACAATAAACCAAACCAAAACCTTAATTAACCATAATCTTTGTTAAATGGGCTCCGAAAATGTTAATTACCCCTCCCCACGCTTTTCTTATTTTTGGGGTAGGGAGGGGTAATTAACGTTTTTGGAGCCTATTTAACAAATATTATGGTTAATTAAGGTTTTGGTTTGGTTTTGTAACATCCCGATTTCTGGTATATGGAAACTTATGTGGAGAGGTTA
>OVBI01003493.1:0-12153 GCA_900406495.1 Sisymbrium altissimum
AACTGCGTTAACACGATATAAATGCTATCGGACATGACAAGTTAACTAGAACTAATCTTTTTAACAGTATTACGTTGTGTTAGTTTTAGCTAGAAATGTATCACTGTTAATGGGTAGCAGTGTACAATGAATAAATGGGTTAGTAGACAATATGACAAAAAGGTAACATATTATCAAAATCCTCGAATATCACAATATCTTTGCAAAATCTTCCGTCGATGGAGATATTTGGAGACAGCTTCATTAAATGCTCTCTGCAGACACATTTACTTGCATGCTAGTTTTTTTAGAGGGTAAGTAGAGTGTTTTTCGGTATGAAATTACCGGATAACTAATTTCCGTGTTCCACCTAATTTTTAAGTTATCTACGTATATCTACTAAATTCACCCAAAAAATAATTAAGAAATGAGAACATAATTATTAGTGTTGTTTCCAAAAATTCCAGATTTTACCCTCCTTCAAGTTTTCTTAAGTTGTTATTAAAAAGTTTTATTTTTATTTCTTTTAATATTCCCTCCAATGCTTACTGGGGGACCCACGTGGAAAGCTGTGAGAATATCAATACACAAAGAAATAGAAACAATGATTACATGCACAAGCACGAGGCCACAACTTCCTTATCCTATACATCTATAATATACACATTTTTATAAACTATCCCAAAATCTCTTTTCGCTGTATGAAAATAACCATTATAAATTTCGACGAAAAGGTTATTTTATAAGTTTCGAACTTAAAACCAACTGAAGTCAATAATAAATAGTTACTTATTTTTAGTTTGGGATTCCTATTACTTCCCAGCACTGTCAAATTTCATTTTTAAAATCAACTTTCGTATTATTTTAAAAATTCATTATAGTAATAATCCTAGTTTAATACAGTTTAAACCACTTTCAAACCAAAGCATTAATTAAACTTTGTAATGAGTCCTTAGCAAAAAAAACTTGTAGTGAGTTTTTTGTCCTGACTATAATGAGGACGACCGGTTATTCTACTATACTCTGTAAATGAATAGAAGACAAAGGAACAAAAATTAAATTAAAAAAAAAAAGTAATAGTGTAATTCAGACCAATTAGATAAGGAGTAAAAGATAGAAAGAAAATAAATAAAACAAATAGCATTTGGCGCCAAAAAGCTTAATGGTCGTGTCACGTGATGTAATTTTGCTCGATGACCAGAAAAATCTAAAGTGTTTTCCAAATCTCTGGGTCCCACTCTCAGATGTGCTGACTTTATTTTTTCTTTTGTCTTAATTCTTTTACATTTTAAAATTTAATGAATTTGTAGTCATTTTCCCCACTCTATAAAATCACCACAGATTCATCACTCGGCAACTGGAGACTCCACAGCTTCTCGATTATTGAGGATCTAAGTTTAAATTTCATAACATAATTCACAACCCGAAGGACACGTGGCGTGGAGAGGGATGAAAGAAAGTAGCCGAAAGCAAGGAGCGGCGTCGCCCTGCGCGGCATGCAAGCTTTTACGGCGGCGGTGCGCTCAAGATTGCGTTTTTTCGCCGTATTTTCCGGCGGATGAGCCTCAGAAATTCGCTAATGTTCATAGAGTCTTCGGAGCTAGTAACGTCAATAAGATGCTTCAGGTATTCATTCTTTCTTTTTTTTCATAATAATTAAAACGTGATTAATTTAACTTTTGGTTAGGTTTTTTTTTTTTGGTAAAATGTAAAATACTTTTGTTCTTATTTCTTCGTTTTGTATTTAATTTAGACAGGACATTACTATCATTTCCATAACTTTTATTGACAACTACTACATGGGCCGACCCATATAGATTAATAAACATGACATTTATAGTTGTTAGCCGATGTAGAATTCAACCACTTTTTTATCTTTTGTTAGTTGATGTAGTTAAATTTTAATAGCATTATATATTATTTTTTTTGAACTAAGCCGTATATATTTTGTTAGCTAATGTTATTGATATGATCTACATTTGCTAGGTAATCTTTCAGATATATTCTATATGCATAAACAACGTACTTTGCTTAAATCTTGCGAAGCTGGTTAAGTCTAATTGCTAACAGGATGTTTTAAAACTCAACAGGAGTTACCGATCCATCAGCGGGGAGACGCAGTGAGTAGCATGGTGTATGAGGCTAATGCAAGAGTGCGAGATCCGGTTTACGGTTGCGTAGGGGCTATTTCCTCCCTCCAGCAACAAATTGATGTGTTGCAAGCCCAACTAGCTCTGGCTCAAGCTGAGGTGGTGCACCTACGTGTCCGCCATTCGACTAATTTCACGGGCCATGGACTATGCCCGGATAGCCCGAGCAGCAGCGGCTCGCCGTCATCTAAGCAAGTGAGTCCACAGGACAACAAGGGCATGTTTAGCCACATGGACATGGTGGACGAAGCCAGTTTGGGAGAGTCCATGTGGTCTTGCTAGTTAATGTTACTTTTTTTTTATTGCCTAATGCATTTCCTCTTCTTTTTTTTCTTGGGAAATTTTCGGGATTATATTTTTAAACTAGGGGGTAGGAAATGAAAATACTCTGTTTTGATTACAGAGTGAAACTATTAACATAATATAGATACAATATATACTAAAATATTATTTATAATTCTACTATCTAGATGACTAGATATATGTGGTATTTATTTGTATTCCGGGGTTGTATTTGGGATTTTGGACAATGATCCACGAGGGTCATATCCAACCGAGGAGAGAACTTTGTTATTGACCTATAATGTAAACTTGTGAAATATATTTATCTTATAAGATTTCTCTATATATACACTTACATATATATGGACATGGTGTGTATGTGTGTGTGTTTTGCTGCGCGAGCGATAATATTGACCGTGCAATGTTCGCTTTTGGTGTTGGCTACGTCTAGCTTAGCAGTTAGCACTATCTTCGTAATTATTATAAACGACGAACATTGGCAAATCAGATAAACCACAATCTTTTTAGCATTTTGGCCATCCAAATTTCCACCCGAAGGGAAAAATTAGCAAATGTTATCTACAAAAAGAGACACTTGAAACATGTTTTTGCCAGCTTGCAGTATCCAATTTTTCTTAGGGGACTAACAAAAAGCTGTTATTTCTGGTATCATCTAATAGCTTCGTACTGTTTAACAAAGCCAGAGAAAACAAGAATAGTATATAGAGGTTTTAAAGGAACTTTTTGATATGATATGATTCGCTAATATTAGACATAATTGATTTGAAACCGGTTCTGAAGATTATAACCTTAGGGGATGATACGGTTTTATTCTAAACCCAACCAAAAGGCACGAGGTTCTTTTCGCTTTGTTGTTTTCTTTCCTTTCCACAAAGCGCTTTTGTCGACATCGTTTTGTATGTATACGTATCTTGGCTACTGACACTGCAATTAAATTCTCGCGTGCCTGAAGTGATCCTTGTATCAAAAGCCATGTCATTTTCATCTCACTGCAAAATTTAATTCTCTGATGTTGATTTTTCCTTTGGCAGTGTCAGCGAGAATTGAATTTTTCAGATGGTGGTGGTTCATACACCCCTCCAAGATGAATTGAATTTTGGGACAAGTACTTAGGAAAGTCCAAGAAGAAGAGAAAACAAACCATGCCATCACCATGAGGGCATGATTAAAGAGTAGGACAAACTATTCATTTGAAACGAAGGCTATGCATGCCGGTTAATTCCGGTATCATCAAGTAATTTCATCAAAAGCAAAGTCAGAGAAAAGAAGAATAATATAGAAGTTCTAAGAAGAACTTTTGATAAAGCATCGGTTTGCTCACAAGATCGGACTAGCCAACAACAAACCGACACCTGTCTTCAACCTATGTTAAATTGTACTTGTTCTGCTGGATGGGTGTCGGCTGCTTGTTCTTCAAAGACGGAGCACAGCGGCAGAGTTTTTCTTGTGTTGCTTTTGGCCTTTTCCTAATAATATCTAGGCCTTGGTTTGACTTGAGGTAGTAACATTAAGATCCTCTACATAGTCTACAAAGGCATAAACTCTATGATGATTCTTTTCATAGTATTATAACTCATCGACAAAACAATTTGCTTCGGCATGTTACAACTGTATGTATAAAAAAGTTAAAAAAAAATAACCATGCGAATAAATTATAGATGGACAGTAACATGATCAGAAATTCTGCCAAAGAAGAAGGTTCAAAGCAAAATAATGAGTTTGTTGGCACACGAATATGTCGGCTTCATGCTTCGATGGCATGATAACTATGACCTGGTTTCATGAAAGATGCGTGTGGAAGAGACATTTTTTAAGCAGTGAATAACAGACAATGCAAGAGGATTATCAAGAAAGCGATTCAGATGATTCTTCCGATAATACTCAACCGAAGCTATAGCAAAGATGAAAATCCCCAAGAATCAGCTTTTTATATAACCAGCAAACTTAAATGATCTAAAAGAAAAGATAACCATATAAGTTTATTCAACCCACTGAGAGTGAAACATATGAAATTAAAGCCGCTCGCTCTACCTTAGAGATAAGAATGCATAAGACAGGCACAAAGATCACAAGGGAAGTAACATATCTTTTAACAAGAAATTATCGCCACCCCCACAATATCGAATTTTCGTGAACAGTAAGTAAGCTTCTTAGCAAGGAGACAGCATACGACATGTGCATCATATATAGTTAATGGGATCTATGGCAATCTGATGATATAATGTCATCATATACATCCAAAATTGTAAACTTTTCACTCAAAGAAAAATCGTTCTCTCTTTCAAAAGTTTCAGCTTGAAATTGGTTATGTTTCCTTATCCTCTGGTTTTCAATTTTCGTTGTGTGCATTGGAGTTGGTGAGGGAGGGAAAGTTCATCTAAACAGAGCTGATGGGGTTCTTCAAAAGGTTTAGAGAAACCAAAATGAAACAAACTTTCTAAGTTTGTGTGGCATCCAAGATTTGAGTGTTTGTTGACAAAAGATTTGAGTGTTTGTGCATTGTAGCTCGGTAGCAAAAGGATTCACAGATGACCAAACTGATCTTTTACCTTTTTCTGGGAATCTATTTTTATTGATGGTTCAATCTTACCTTTGTTGTACTCCAGAAATGTAAGTCAAACACGATGGATTATTGATGATGAAAGAATGGGTGAAGCGTCTGTTGAGGTAGTACACTTTGTAGTTATTCGGATATGTATATATTATTCCTAATCCTAAAGATAACAAGTGACTTAAGAGATTGTTATATACGTTTTTTTCCAGGAGATAATTGGTGGAAATATTCTTCCAGCATGCCTTGGGGATTGGTACAAGTTCCATGCTGCTGGCAGAGAAGATATTGATGTTAGAGAATTTTCCTTTTCCCTGTCATGTTCAAATTCAGCAAGTTTATACTGATAATATGAAAGAGCTCCATTCAGGTACGGATGTTGGGACTTGGGTCATAATCTAGGTTCAGAATTCCCGCAAATGCCCATCTCAGCAATCATTGACCTGAAATTGAAGAAAAGATAAACAATTCAGAGAAAAAACTAGTAAGGCCTAATCAATTGATCACATATATGTTGTATCAGTTGATTATGTGGATTTTTTTGAAAGCTTACGAGCAGTACTTTGGCTGTAGGTCGGAGTTAAAGATCTTAAGTTCATCGGAAGTCAAGTGTTGGGCAATGATGCGTGAAGGAGAAGCAGAGAAACAGGTCAATTTTGTTAAATCCTATCGAAATATTCCTACCTTAACTCAATTAATAGTTTAGTTAGAAGTGTAATGAAGACTATTGAACTAACTACTCCAATGTTTTATATATATTTGCAGAAGCAATATGTTGCACTTGTATGGATTTCTCGTCCACTTGAAGAGAAAGATGTCAACTAAATTTCTTCCATGAAAGAATTGGTGAGTCGCTTGGTTTCTCTTTGCCCTATTTAAAAAAAATCTTTTTATTAAAGTATAAATCTTCGGATCATACGTAAATAAAGAGTCAATCTTTGTGGTTCCAATCCTCAGGATGAAAGTCGAAAAGATATAAGGAAACTCTCACAACTTTCTACTGCATCTATGCCCCCAGGTTGCAACATCTTCTATCTCACCTCATTATAGTTGTTATAATTTTAAGAGATGGGAAAATTATAATATTTCATTATCATTTTAATATCTCTTAAACTTAAAATTATAATATCTCAACACCTTGATGGTCACTCACAACCCAACCGCCCACAATATTCCCGGAGTTCACATCAAAACCAGCCTCGTAATTGCATTTTAAGGTGCCTATCTCAGGCCGTGTCTACCCCTGGTGAAATCAATTTGAGACTTGTTCTTTATTTTCTGCCAATTAAATTATTACGAGCCTTCTCATTTCCAATGTAGGATTCTCAACATTTTAACATTTAATCCAAATCAGAAGTTTTAGATATTGCAGAGATATTCTTTTGATAGGAAGAGTTAACCAGAGAATTGAATACATACAATGGAAAACATAAGAGACAGAAAGAAGCAATCAAAAACAGCAATATAGATTTGTTCTTTTTTTGTTTTGTTTCTCTAGACATCCTTGGCAATGAGATCGCCATTGAGTAACGCTCTGTAGGCAGCAACGGGCCAAATGAAACCACGGAAGATGAGACGACTAGCCAAAGGAACATCGATGATGATCTCTTTCATCGCTGGTTTCTTCTCATCCCTAATAGCTATCAAGTAGCTTCTCCCAACCCACCCGATCCATCCCGCAATGTAGAGGAAGAGAAGTCCTGGTGTTATGAACTCTCCCCAATGCCGCTGGTCTCCGTTCACTATCAGGTGCGGTAGACCATCTGCTCCGCACAGTAGCCCGTAGTTTCCGTAGTTGTCGAACCTAACACACATACAGTATTTTCGATATATCATCAAACAAACAAACAAACAAAACAATCTACACATGTTCAAAACTAGTTAACAATCAAAGAGTCAATATCAGATGACTTGGAGCAGAATCATCATCAACCCTAACCCTAAGAACTAAACAAATTCAAAGTGTGCGAAAATGTTCGAAAGTTCGTGGAGGAAGACAAACCTGCGCTTGGTCTTTTCGATCTGAGCTTTCAGAGCAAGAGCAGGTGCACTTTCAGGAGCGTAGAGCTTAAGAGAAGACTCAAGCTTCTTGACCTGTTGCTTCTCCCTCTTGGCGAACTGTTTGGACTCCTTGCAAGGGGTCAAACCCGAGATATCAGCGACGGCTGGCATAGGAGCTGAGAGGAGGATGGAAGAGAGAGCGACAGCAGCGGAGAAAGCCTTCATGGACTGTTGCTGCGACGTCGCGGTTTTGTCATCGGAGCAGACGAACCTCGCGGCGGATTTAGGTACGGTTTGGGTGAGAGATTTGTTGTTGGATCTCGCGTTGAGGACGAGGTTCGTCGGGATCGTGAGCGACATCGCTCTTTCTTCGGATTGAAGTTTTCTTTAGGTGGAGAAGTGTGGAGGAGACAGACAGAGAAGCGGAGAGATGAGCTTTAGATTCTTTGACGACTGTGGTGAAGACAAATAGATCAAGTGGAAGGAGAGAAAGATAAGAAAAGAGGTCTGGTTTTGATGATGTGGCGTGCTGTTAATGGTTGGTAAGTCACACGTCACGGATAAGAGATTTTCCCCGCGGATTTTGTATTTTTCTCATCTCATGTTTCAGATATGTGGACTACACACGACTTATCTTTTTTTTATTTCTTCATATTATGTAACTGACGCAGCTATATATATTCACAAAAACAATAAAATATACTTATGGAGATTAAAAAAGACATGTATTGTTATAGTTCTAAAATTTTGATTGGTCAACTACATAATATGAAAATGAGGTAATAAACTAATAATTCTGTGTGTTCTATACTAGAAGGGGTCTAACGCAGTCGACACTTTTGTTAATCGAAGTCTACTTATCAAATCGTTTATTTACATTCACGATTCTTTTTCTGAATAATTACATTCACGATTTCGACGCTCTCAAAAAAAAAAAAACTGAATGTCTTAAATCAAAGAATGAAGCCAAAATGTAAATGTTGAGTCAAATCATGGTTTTATCGCTTACCTAGTTTCAGTCATTATATTTCAGTTTTATGTTCCGTTCTCACGGCTATGTAGTCATTAGTATTACCAATCAAAGTCCTGATTTTTCATTAATGTTACAAATTGTGATTGGTATAACCAGCTGAATTACAAATCGTTCCACCAGTCCGCCGGTTTAATCCACTTAAGATTCTAGTTCCATTTAAACATCATATTCATATGTTTGATTCGGTGAACTATACCAAACAACAAGTTCACACATGTTTTGAGCGGTTTCTTCTAAAATTCGTGTGTAAACAGATTATTATGAGATATCTTCTTGAAATGGTGGAATAAGAATTAAGCTCGGAACCTGTGAACACCTTAATTAAGAATTGATCTTTGAAGAGTATTTCTCTAAAGTTTGTCCATCTTCGAAATTCATTATTTTGGTTGAGACTGTCCGCTTGTTATAAGCTAAACTTTTTCAAATTTATAAAAGTTTTGCTTTGGTCTTGCTGAAACATCATATTTGTAAAATTCGAAATTATAATTGGCTGATGTTATCAAGTACTTTGAGCGGTTTCTTTTCAAAACAATGCGTAAACAAGATCTTGAAACCATACGGTCCATTATACCACTCCTTAAACTTTCTTAATCACATTAAAAGCTCTAATGATACATAAGAAAGTACACAAACCAAGAGAGGAAGTAGGAACATGTCTCAAGAAAACTAGAATATGAAAATGATACAGCAATTCACAAAAGATCAAACAAAAGCATCTTCCAATAGCGAGTGAGATGGAAAATCAGACGACGTGTGAATTGTCGGGCTTGGTGCGAGGAGACAACGGGGGAGAGGATGTGGCGGAGATGGTTGCACCGGGAGGCGGAGCAGGAGTTCCATACACCTGAGGATTAGTATGCATCTCCCGACGGCCACGAGATTTGCCAAGGAAGTAGCAGCCGAATCCAAGAAGAAGACAGAAGAAAATTAGAGGAAGAGATATGACCACTACCAAACCCATCGATCTTGATTGAGATCTATAGCTTCTATCTTCTTTCTGATTTAATTTTTTTGTTTCTTGAACTCTTGGTTTTCGTTTTGATTCTATTTCATGTAGATATATTTATATGTATGATCTTAGTGGGAGGCTCTGGAAGAATCCGATGCTGTCCGGTCCGCAACGTTTTATGTCATGTGAAGCTTAACGTTCGAATCTCAACGGTCACTTGTTTTTTTCGTGGGTCCTTTAATAACATTCTCTCTGTAGTTTTTTTTATAGGATCAATAAAAGAGTGTTTAGTGAAAAAGAGTAGCTTGAAACTTAAGATGAATAACTACGTCCCTCGAAGGCTAGAACTATAGGTTTAATGAAATATCTTATTGTAATTATGTTCAATTTTCAAATTCTTGTATTTTTTTCACTCACCAGCAATCTCAATCGGCCTGATCAAATTCAACCCACAGCTTTGGTCCCATTTTCTACGGGCTTCGTTACGGGCCTCTTTCTTGAAATGAAAGATATTCATCAAAAAATAACCAAATCCAGTATATGTAATTATGTATGATCCAATATTGAACAGATTATTGGTAATTGATCCAAACCCACCGAAAAAACATAGTACAAATCAAAGCATCATATCCAAGTTGCATCAACTTTTTCTCATGAAAGCAAACTCTGGAGCAAATAAAGAGCGATAAGAGAAAGAGTTACTTCTCAGAGAAGACCAAAACCACCCCTAAGAGCAAGGACCAGATGAAGAACAGAGCCTCCCTCAATGTTGTAGTCCTTTGCCGTTTTGTCATCAGCTAGCTGTTTTCCGGCGTAGATGAGCCTGCAAAAATCCATGAGATTTATAAACATCCAACAAAATACTCATACGAATCACTGCTATATGTAACAAACTAACAACGGCTTATAGATTCTTGCACGCAGAGTACAATCAAACCAATGAAAAGAACACAAGAAAGAGATTATACTCAAACTAAAGGACAAAACACACATATAGTAAAGAGCCGCAATCTTCATAAAGCAACCAGAGAGTTTTTATGTAACTAGAAACATGAATAATCAAGTTGCATACTGCCATAAACCGCAATAAAAAAAATGTCACTTTTGACTAAAACTTCAAAATGATCTGAGACAAGAACAACATAGGAGCTACAAATACGTGGTGGGGCTAAGCCACGGAGAAAGAGTTGATTATCGTTAAAGACACTTCCCTAAACCCAAAATGAGAACTCAATCTTCCCTAAACTTTTGCAACTCATTTTCTTTAGAAGTAACATCTTACCTTTGTTGAACAGGAGGGATGCCTTCTTTCTCCTCAACACGTTCCTTGATCCGATCAATAGTATCAGTTGGCTCGATATCAATCTCAATTTCTTTGCCCGTGAGAGTCTTGACCTTGATCATAGTCCCACCCCTAAGCCTCAAAACCAAGTGAAGAGTGGACTCTTTCTGAATATTGTAGTCAGCTAACGTTCGACCATCCTCTAGTTGCTTCCCAGCGAATATCAACCTCTGCTGATCAGGTGGGATCCCCTCTTTGTCCTGTTCACAACAAAATAGTCACTAATCAAGATTATACTGCAACATCCAAGATTATGCGTCTTTGTGATCAACTTAACTCAAATCAAGAATCTTGATCCAATTGTAATCAAATCTCACACATAATTCGCTATTCAAATCGAATTCTTCAATCAATCGACAATCCCTAAAACACTAGGGTTAGCTTATCAACGAATCATTCTCCAACAGTTAGTGAAATTGCACAATCCAAAACCCTAGAACTCTTACAAAGAAGAGAAAGAAGAAGGAGCGAGTTCGAATAAGGGACCTGGATTTTGGCTTTGACATTGTCGATGGTGTCGCTGCTTTCAACCTCTAGGGTTATGGTTTTTCCGGTCAAGGTTTTGACGAAGATCTGCATTTTTTTTTCTTTTTTTTTTGGCTCCGATGAAAGGTTTTGTTATTTTTGTGATTTGGCTGTGGTTTAGTGTTGTGAGTATATAATATATATACGCGAGAAAGTCTTCGGGGTAATAATTTGTTTATAAGAAATGGAATAGTTTGTGAAAGGATTTGGAATAAAATCCATTTACGACATATTTCTTGATTAGCGTTTCGTCTACGCTATTTCTTCTTATGCCAACTTTAAAAGAAAATTAAATGAAATTGTTTTTTTTCATCGTATTTTTGGAAGAAAATTTCTATGAATTTTTTTCTAAGTTCTAGCAAAAAAAAATTTTTTTGTTATTTTTAATCTTTAAGACAGACGAATAATAAGAAATAATGACCTAGAGGACTTGATTTGATGTGAGAATAAGTTTTTTCAGGCTTTCATTAGATGGAGATTTTTTTTTTGTAGTGATTTAGGTTTTCGTTTTTGGGAATTTAGTTTTTCATTTTCTTCTTAAAAAACCAAAATTATACAGTTTGTAGATTTTATTCTAGAAAAGAGAACAAAATCTTTTAAATGATTAGATGTGACACAGTTATATATATATATCTTCTATTTATTATTTATTTGGTGAAAACTCTATCTCAAATTTTATATTCAAATAACTTAGATCAATTTGACTCCGATTTTTTAATTGTTTGAAACCTTGAATGTAATTAAGTTTTTTATATTGTAAACTATTACAAATTACCTGTTATTAAACTTTATATGGAAAACTAGATTTTTTCTATATAATTTTCATGTATTCATCGTTTAAATTTTTGTCTCGATAATAATTGTTTGATAACCAGTTTTTCAAAATTTATGAGATCCAACATAGAAAAAGATGGCAATCTCATACGAAATTTATATAGCATAAATTGAATTGCATCTTGAAAATCTTTGATGGAGACAATGAAAACAAAAGAAAAGACAAACAATTAACGTTAAAAAGTTCATAAGCAGTAGGGATTATCTAGACAAAATAGTGATAGTAGATGACAAACTTAACAACCAAGATTACCATTTCCTTGTTGATTTAGTTAATGCTTTTATAAAGACATTGGACATGAATTTGATGGTATTCGTATTGGATATTTGGATGTGAGAAAAAAAAAACACTTGTAATGGAGAAGTTCAAATATGTTTTCAATATATTTTTTTAGGGAGAATTGCTAAAATAACCTTCAAAAATTGAAAAAGGATTGGAATGATGCCAATCTTTTTTAATTACTAAAGTAATCTTCTGTACCTATT